>PVHY01003439.1:31202-108201 GCA_004024945.1 Uropsilus gracilis
CTCATCAATTAAAAATGACAAATTTGATGATTTTATAACAACATGGATGTACTTAGAAGGAATCATATTAGCAGAAATAAGTCAAGAAGAAAAAGACAGAAACCAAATGACTTCACTAACATATGGGATACAGTGAAAAAATAAACAAAAGACTTGGGGAAAAGTCAAAACAAGCTAAGCACCAAACTGAAGAGCACAAAATTTGAGCAAGAGGGAAAGGGGAGGGACGGAGAGGAGGGGTAGACCCTGGGGATTACAAATGTTGTGAAATTTATATATAAATAAAAATAAATAAATAAAGCTGGTATTTTTAAAAGACTGCTAAACCACCAATAAATATATAACATATGCCAAAGTAAACACTAAGCATTAAAATTAATCGAGAAAAAGGAATAGATTTCCTAGAATGATGTCATTAGATTTGGGGAGCACTGGCATAAAAGGGTTAGACTTAGAGTCAGGCATTGAGAGAACCTGCTTCCTAACTGGGTGAGAGTGAACTTATTTTAAGTTCAGTGATATTTACAAATGACCATTGTAGAGAATTTGCATGAATTAAGGGTCCATTTCCTGATAATGGTATATAATGGTTGATTAATAAATACATTACTTTGTGTATTCCTTACTGTGCGTGCCACCTACTACTTACCATTTAAGAAGTATTACTATACTTTATTACAAACCTCAGTTTACGAAGTAAGGCTAATGAAAGAATTTCAGGATTTAAAAATTAGGTTTACTTTTATCTTTATTATTTATGTTTATTTAGGAATCATATTGTTCATTCACTGCTCTTTAGAGCTGAGTAAAGGAAGGCTAGTCCAGAAAGGCAAAGTGACTTGGCTAGAAAGACCTTTCCTACACTTACATTTGCCTTCTCTCACTGCCGAGAAGTGAGCAAAGAATTCCTATAAGCACGGAAATATCAAAGCTTGTCAGCACTTAAGTGAAGGCACCGTAACATTAGACTAAATGAAAGAAGTTTGTCACAAAGGGCAGATTATGACAAGATTATGACAACACACAAAGTATGTTCTAGAGAAAAATCAGACCATTTTCAATTCAAATACACTATTCAAATTAATTATACCTTTATTGAGGTCAAGTTCTTCATCATCCTCCTCCTTCTTATGTTTCTCTTCTGTACCATCAGTCTTTTCAGTTGATACCCACTGTATTTCTCCACTTGTCTCCTGCCACTCTCCACTCTTATCATGCTGAGTGGTAGGAGCATCTTTGATCAACTCATCCGTTTTACTTTCTGCCAACTGGGCTGCTCGCTCTCGCTCAAGGAATAGCTGATAAAAATTATTTTTGAATCATTAAAAACAGATCACCAATCAACATGCTTGCACCCAAATAAAAGGTGCCAGTTGCTTTTAAATATCAGTAATGCCCAAGAAACATGCTGTCTGGTAAAAGGGTTAAATATCAACAAAAGCCCTTGCTCTATATCCTGCTAAAGGCCAGAATAAATGTGTAAGTGCTGCTGATATTCAATCACGTGTTGCTACTAATGATGCAGGCATTCTGTTTGTAAAAAGGAAAGTCTTAATACTATCTTGTCCCTTAATTTGAAAATGACAGGAAATTGAGGCAAAAAAAATAGCCTTGATTAAAGAAAAAAATTTTAGTGAGCTGACTGGAAGAAGGAACATTGGGAAAAAGGAATATGACTTCTTTAAAAAGATAAACACGAATCAGTAGAAGGTATCAAAGAAATACCCAGAACTGAATCTCAACTACAATAATTGAAGTATAATTCTCTAAGTCAACAGAGAACACACTAAATCTCTCATCTTCACTTCATTTCCCCTGTGCTGGTATAGTACTGAAATACAGAACACATTTAATATATTAACTGATATGATTTGGAATTCAATACAACTACTGAAACTCAAATGCCAAGTAGAACTCAAAGATTTGCTCGGTACATAGAAGAGCTTGTATGTAAAGATTAGTACCCAAAGAAAATAAATTTAAGCTTTATATAATGCAAAATTTCTTAAAGTTGGTCAAGAATTCCCAGGGTTCCTAGAGACCGTTCCAGGGAATTGGTGACATCAAAACTGTATTCATAAGAGTATTAAAGTGGTCAAATGACTCTTTCATTCTCTCATGACTGCATAGTGCAGTCTGACAGAATCTATGTCATGTGATTATATCATCACTTTAATGGATAATGAAACAAGTGCTGCTGTTTTATAATTTTCTCAGTTTTAGTTTCTAATTTAGTAAGTATCAACAAAAAGGGCAATAGTTCTTGGGTTCTCTATTATTTAGAATGTAAAGTAATGAGATCAAAATATTTGAGATGATGATGATGGGCTAACCATGACTCAAAACAATGCAGTAGTGCAATACTTTCTAAAGACAAAATTTCAAGCATTACTGGTTTTGAAAACAAGAAAGTCAATAGGTTTGTAAAGACTTTGAAAACAATGAATGGGACAGTTCATTACTGCTTCTAAACAAATGCAGACTATCATTTAAGAAAATGACAAAAGTAGCTAGCAACCTCATTAAACAGGCAAAAAAAAAATTTAAGTTCAACATTGTCAAGACACAGATTTGGGGGAAGTAAAAATGGGAGAGGTGGTGGTATGTTTGGCGACTGCAGTGAGAAGAGTTAGGGATATAAATATTAAGTGTGTATATTTGGACATAATTCCCAAGCCAGGAAATTACTTCCGACATACTTTGAAAAAAGTAGAGCCCAATATTTCATGCTCAGTGCAGGCATAGATCAGAAAGTAAATGCTGGAGGAACTTAACTGGATGAGATGGGGCTAGACTGAGCCCTAAATTGTTATTAGTAATTTACTTATGACTTCACAATAAATATGCCTTCTTTCTGCTTTTTGCTAATAATTCCTAAGGAGTCATTATATAGTTGAAGACAATTGGTTGAGTAAAATAATGACACATTGTAACCGGGTTTATCAAACCTTGATTAATGCTGCAGGAGAGTAAGAAGGAAGAAAGGTGAAAGTACAATTGATAAAAATAATTGGACAGATGCAACAAACCAAGGGTGCTGGTTTATTTTTTAGTTAATGCTTACCTGAACTAAAGCCTGAACAGCGTGAACTTGTCCTACTATCCTTAAACTATCATCTCCTTCTCCACTACAAAAGGAAGAATCAAAAGAACATGATGTTTCCATGTTGACAAGACAGTGACGATTCCGAGCACTATACTCCACTAGATTTATCAGTAGACCTAAACCCTACAAAAAATTAAAAAGAATTAAAGGCAAATAAGTACAATATATGTAACTTTCATTGGCAGCTAGAAACCTATTATTAACTGTTGTATGATCAACAAAATGGTTTAAAGTCATTAATGTAGACAGTAGTCTTTGAATGATTTAATTTTTAATCAGTTACCCTTTTTATTTTTTTACATAGGCACTTTCATAGCTTTCTTTAGTACAGTATGTTCATAAATAATCCACCAAACCTCACAATCTATCAAACTACTGATTCTTAAAGACAAAAAATGACATTTTCATCATTTTACTAGATTCAAGTACTCATTTCTGAAACAGTCACTTCAACTCACCAGCACTCGAATATCAAATCTCTGTTCCTGAGGTAGGTACTTTGGAACCTGAAGCACACAGTTCATTGCTGTGCCAATCAAGCCATCCTGTTCTCCTGTTTTGGTGCTGCCCCACTCTGAAACAGTGAATGGAAAGAGTGTAAAAATTGTTTTGATTCTTGTCACTTACATCTGTTTATTAAAAATGGACATTAAAAATTAGAAATCTGCAAGTACTCCCTTTCTGAAATATAGTGTTGGAAATAACTATATTTCCAAGCCAAGCTAAAAATATCAAAATGGTTCTAAACTGGATCTAAAATTATCAAATTCTACCAGTTAAATCCATACATGAATATGACATGAAAAGATACAAAGGGGAATGACTTGCCTTTACATAATATACAATCTTTATATAATTATACAATCTTTCAGTGAGAATTTATTTTAAAAGTATTACTTACCATTATCATTAGTTAAATTGAGCAACACCCCAATGATGGCCCTCATACAATCTTCCACTGCTTTGCCCACATGGTTAGTTACATTCTGGTGAGGCAGAGGCTTACTGTCAGGTGAACATATACTATTCTCAGCTCGGTTATACTGTTGAATCAATTCTTCACAATGTTGTAATGCTCTTAAAAAAAAAAATGCAAACTGTTATGCAAAACAAAGAGTAACACTAAGAATTTCTTTTTACTTAGAGCATAATATTTTAAATTTGTAATAAATATTGTCAAAATAATTTTATATTATACAAGTTTTAATGTATTAACAATTCAACCTTGTACCATGTCTGGTACCACACTAGGTAGTATATTTGATTTCATTAGGGAAAAGTACATTTTAAATCGTGGGTTCAGTGCAAAAGTTTCTATCTACACTACTACTCCACTACTAGTCAGCTCCTTATTTCCCATGAGTTGTTTCCCATTTCACCAATCTTCCAACACAACCGACCTACCTCAAGCCCATTCCAAACAAGACAAAACTTACAAGAGCTAACACTGGATACTTCTAAATTTCATTTACATTAAATTTCATTTCATTTTTCATTTAGAAAACAAGTGCTTATTAGGAAGTATAATTTTATATATAAGTATTCCATAATAAAACAACCTTGCATAGACGGACAGGTATTAAATACTTCATTAAGCATTAAGACAAATCCTATTTTTTAACATGACGTCATTTAACATGCCTATCAGTTGCACCCAAAGAGTCTCAATGCTACCCTAAATAACAAAGAAACATAATTCTTAAACAATCTAGCATTTCTGAACCTTTAATTAAAAAATAAAATCTACTTCTCCAAAGAAAACATACAAAAGGCCAATAGGCATCTGCAAAAATGCTCAGCATCACTTATAATCAGGGAAATGCAAATCAAAACCACAATGAGATACTACCTTACACCAGTAAGAATGGCCCATTTCAAAAAACCAGGCAAGAACAAGTGGCGTGGATATGGAGAAAAAAGGAACACTCCTCCACTGCTGGTGGGAATGCAAACTGGTCCAGCACTATGGAATTATGTGTGGAAGACCCTCAAACTACTGAAAATGTAACAACAATTCCACTATTGGGATTCTACTCAAAGGATACCAAAACACTAATTCAAAAGGACAACTGTACTCAGATGTTTATTGCAGCACTATTTACAATAGCCAGAATATGAAAACAACCCAAATGGTTGAAAAAGTTGTGGTATATTTACACAATGGATTATTATTCAGCAATCAAAAAAGCAAATAATGATGCATTTGTGATAACATGGATGGACCTAGAAGGAATCATGTTAGTGGAAATAAGTCAGAAAAAACAAGACAAAAACTCGATGGTCTCACTTATAGATGGGATACAGGAAAAACAAAAGCTCTAAAAAAAAAAAGTCAAAACTAACAAGCTAACAATGGAACTAAAGCATTCAGCTAAGGTGCAGGAGGGAGGGAGGGAGAAATCAGGGAACGGATGAGCACATAAGATCAAGATGATGATTCACAGGAGATATGGTGATGGGAGAACCCTTGGGAATACAATGATGTAAAAAATATATAAATATATATATAATAAATGAATAAAGTCTACAAGAGTAAACTGTGTCAACTGATTTTTTCCTTCATTATATATCACTGAAAACTATATTATATGTATGTAAATTCCTCTCTATTTGTTCTTTAAACAATCCTTTGGTTAGAGCAAACCATATCCTTCAGTAGACATGCCAAGTATTCCTCATGTCTAGTCTAAAATAATTTGTTTAGAGGATTGGGGATGCTAGCCAGATAACGCTAATGTCATCAACTGCCTTAAGAAGGGTGGAACTAGTGGTTTTAATTGGGAACTACAAGGGAGAATGATAGGGATACAATAATCTTTCAATATGGTATCCCTGTATTTACCAGAGTTCTGCTGAAAAGCTTAAAACCAAATGAGTGCTCTATCAGAAACATCTAATTCTAATCTCTACTACCATGTGAAGAAGATATTAGGTGCAAATTTCCTGATCACAGTTAACAGGACTGAAACCTACTGTATTAAGTAATGTCTTTTAGAAGGTCCCTATCAAAGATGATATAAACAGACATTTTGAAAACAAACCGATTCAACTAACAAGAACACTCTTTGGTAAGGGAAAGTAAAAACATGGTAACAATAAACTATATGCTTCTAAGGGTGCTGAGTATGATACAAAATGCAAGACAAAAAGAGACGAAAATCTACAGATTAAAAAAACCAGAGATTACTACAAATCTGAACACTGACTGGATACACGATATTAAGCAATTAATAATTTATATGGCATAAATTGGTATTATGATTACTGTGGCGGGGTCCTCTTTTAGAGATTTTATATGCAAATATTTGCAGGAAATATAGAATCGGGAATGTATAGCATTACTGATAGAAACAAGAGGGACCATGAAACTAAGATGAGTTGACATGTACACTGAAGCTTATCATACAGTTTTGACTACTATTATGCTTTAAATTCTGGAAAACAAAAAATTAAAAAACAGACAAACTTGAGTTAAGACTGTAGTAAACCTTTGATACTATTTTAAAGACTTAAGATGTACACCCAATGATGCTAAGAAATCATGAGAATTTGCACTTATTTTTCACAAAGCAGGTATTTGGAAAAGGTTAACTCCCTATGGCTTTGTATTAGATGGGCTAAAGAGTAGAGAACTAGGGCAGAGATACCAAGAACTAGAATAGAAATAGAAAGAGGCTGTTTTGTTTTGTTTTTTTTTTGAGACTAGGTCTCCCTATTTTTGCCTGTGGAACTGCAGGCTCACATTGCCCGGGGTACCACAGACTCAAGCAATCCCCAGCCTCAGCTTCCCAGGTAGCTGGGATTACAGGCACGTGCCACCACGCCCAGCTATTTTTTGGGAACTAGGTCTCGTTACAGGCCCCAGGCGGGACTTGAACATGATCCCTAGCCCTGACCGCTTCATAGACTGAAGCTTACAGGCACAAGCCACTGTGCCCGGCCCGAAAGAGACTGTTTTAAACAAGCCAAAACCAGGACTGCAAAAATATTTGGAAATTTTATATCACTGAGGTGACACACTGGCCAGTTGTCATGCAAGTCATGGGGGGAGGACTGTGGAATGGGAGAAGCTACAAATAAATTTCATTTATTTTAAGACTATTAAATACTGACTATCCAATATTCTTTTTTTTCTTTTTTGCAGTGATTTTTTTCCTTCTTTGAGTATGTGAAAATGTGCAATTATATATATATATACATACATACATACATACACACACACACACACACACACACACACACACACACACACAGGAAAAATCCTGGAAGGAAATTCATCTAAATGGCAACATAAATCTACAAGGTGTGAACCCACCCCCCTAAATGATATATAGTGTTATAAACCAGAGATACCTCAATAAAAATGTTAACAGTGAAAAAAAAAAAAATACTATCAAGCACTGTTCTAGGTTTTATACATACACTCATGTATTATACATTTGAAAGAATTCAAAATATGCATTAGCTTAATATATATTTTTAAATTACATATAATTCACAATATAACACATTTATTTTATGGCCAATTCAAATGCTTGCACAGACAAAATAGTTCAGAAAAACTTACTTAGCTGATGAAACAATGAGTTGTGAATCTTTATATGCTATCAAGTAGCTTTGATTTTCTGGATTATGCACCGTTACCTAAAAGGTAAAAATATTAGTGATCACAACAATCTGTAACTTTCATTATTCACATATAAAACACTAATGTTTGGTGCTTCAGAAGACAGGAAGATGAGTAAAGTCAGTTCTTTTCATCTAAGGGAATAAAAGCCCACATAACAGAACTACTGATTTATTACACAATTAAAACATCACTCCTTTAAGTGCTTGCTGATAACTACGCTGTACTAAACATTTACTGCAATGAATTACTAAGCACTCTGAAAGAACAGTCTATAATTTATAAACAAATGATACTTAAAAGTTTCTAAGTAGATTTAGAATTTAAAAATTTTTATTCTTTGTTCAATGTAACTGAAAGACCAGAAGAGAGAAAAAACTATTTCAACTTCATCTATGCCTTAAGTTTTTAATTCAGTTTCTCCATATATATTTCAAAAACACCCAGCTAATTCAATTTGGTAACACAATCTATGCTTATGAAATTCATTGGCAGCATAAATTCTAATCTACACTGATCCAGTGAGGTCATTTCTATTACCTAAAAAACAAATATATTTCAACATGTAACAGGTATCATATTTCCAAGTCAAATCTTCTTATAAGCTGTGATTACAAACTGATTCAAATAGTTAAATCAGGAAAATCCCTAATTACAAATATATATATTTAACTACTGTTTTCCACAAAAAAGTAAATTTAAACAAAATTCTAGTATTTTACAAAATAAACTTGATAAACAAGATTTCATATGGAAACCTTGTTTATTTTTCCAAAATTAAGCTGCTCACCTAATTTGTTCATTGACTATTCAAAAAATGTGCTACAATTCAATTTCAACTTGGATTAACAAATGTGGAAATATTTGGCAATTTAATACAAACAGACATAATTAAGATTATTTTCCCCAAATAGCTATCAACCCTTTCTACTTCTACTGCTGTCAATGGGTCCCATGAAAGAACTTGTGCAAAGGGACAAAAAAAGTAGGTTCTGAAGTATACGCTTGATTACACCCAACATGCAGAAGATGAATCGTGCATGCTGTCAATTTGAAGCAGTTTATTCAGGAGAGAACCAAAGTGAAAGGGAAAGAGGTAGAGGGGTTGTAAACATTGCATGAAGCAAGAGGAAGATCACTCCTGAAGTGCCATTTTCCAAAATGTCTTTGAAGTTATCTCACAAAAAATTTATCTGAAGAATAATCATTTGCATGATTGGTTGTACATAGTTGCTAACAGTATGAAAGCTAAAAATGATATTACTTCTACATTAACCAGGATGAAGAAGAGGAAGATGAGGACTAAAGCTCATTTACTTAGTTTATTTTGTATGAGTTCTAGAATAAAACTTGGGAACCAAAAACAAAAAAACATCTGTTCATACTTACACTTTCTAAAACTCGTAAACATCTCTCTGCTCCCCATAGTGAGGCTACTAGTTTCTCTTCATCCTCATCTCTACTTAGGTGGTCAACACATTCTTTCACTAGGAAAAATGAAATGGATATGTCTTATTATTTTAATACCTGCTTAAATTATATTAAAAGTTTTCTTGTGCATATGCTAAAATTTCTCTATTTAATCATGGTTCATACTATGAAGTATTAAAATGTATGAGATTCCATTTTATTATAACTTATCTCCATAACTTCCCAATAGCAAATTGAGGTCTTTCCTTTAAATGATTGAAAAAATAAATACCTATTCTTAAAAATCGACACTTGAAGGGATACTACTAAAAACAATTCTTTTTGTAAATACAATTATTAGTAAAGTATTTAAATAGACTGGTTTTCTTCAGGCTTTAAACAGTCTATTAAAATATATAAGCATGTACACAATACCTTTATCTACAATGTGATCCAGGCCACCCAAAAGTCGCAGTTCTTCTTTAAACCAGTCTCCTGCTCGTTTAGAAGTGAGGGACAGCAATGTCTCCATAGCTAAATGGCCGGTCTAAGAATCACAAGTACCACTGATGAATAGTGACACTCAGCAAATTCTAAAGCAACAACTCTAGACACTGTTTTACTACACGAGTTCACTGCATTCAACCTGCCTGCTTTTTTTTTTTAATTACAATTAGCGAATTTAGGAGTAAAGAATGAAATAATTTTTATCAGAATAAAATATACAATTATTACTGAAGCTAAAGAAATTAATACAATTATTACTAAGTTAAAGAACTGTTTTTTAACACTGGCCGGTTTTCACAGATAAAGCCCACTATTTAAAGTACTTAAAAGTTCAATAAAATATGTACTAATACCGCTATTTCTTTAGAACAATTGCTCAGGTGGAATCACTGAACCAAAGAATATACTTATTTTAACTGATGTATTGGATTAAATTCCCCACAAAGTCTATAACTCTCGGTGCAAGGTATGGGCATGCCAGTTGCCCTGAATCCTCCAAAACACCTTATCATTTTAAAATTTTGTCTGAAGCTGAAAAAGGGTTGTTGCTGTTGTTTTTTATTACCCTGGTTTGTACTTTTCTGGTCATAGTTAACTTGAGCACTTTTTCCCCACATATTTATTACTTAATTGTTTTTCTTCTACTCTGAGTTCTCTGTCAATTATTCTTTCCCTATTTTCTGCAGTATTACTTGTCTTTTCTTACTGTTCTATTTTGAAAACTCCTTTGTCATTTTCAGCATTTCAGTTCGCCAGTCTTAAACTTTATACAGGAGGGCTGTCAGTTTGGACACTCATTATGTGGTCAACATAATAAAAGTGTAAATTAAAAATATGATTCCAGATTACCACTTAAATGCAGTACAGAAATGAGACTAAAGTTTTCCTACTTCCCTTTTATCTTAAAAAAATTTTTTTAAATATGTAACCACATTGCAAATTGGTTCCCGTTCCAACAAAGGAACTTCAGGGTAACAGGAAGAAAAAAGGAAAATCATTATATCAGAATAATGATCAGCAACCGTTACCTCTCAGATATATTAATCTATCTCTGACACAGCATTAATTTTATTTTCTTTCATTTTTCAGTATTAATATTTTAAGTATTAAGAGTATTAAGAGTAGCAACATAGTTCCAGGAGGTTTACAAATTAAGTGAAACTAATATACAGGAGGTAGTTTCTATATAAAACAATGTATGTTCTAAGACTTAAATAAAATAAAATATTCAGGAACACCTGACGCTGGGGTGAGGGGATTGGCCTCAAAACATTAAAAGGTATACTAATATTTGCCATCTGAATAAATTCAAAAAACCATGGAGAAAAGTCAAAGAACAATTTTATCATGCTACTTAATAGCAAGTGGCTAGTAAAAGAATCTAAAATTTGAAAATGGGAGACAAAAAAAATAAACCTGTTTATTCAGTTATGCAGCAAATTAACAACCCCAAACTTATTATATATTGGAAAAATAGTATATATTGTATAAGTAAATAAAAACTAAAGATAGCAAACAAATAAACTTGATAAGAGTGGTAAGAGTTCATCCAACTCTTACCATTCATTCATTCATCCAACTGAGGATGACAGCTATTTTAGTGAGAATACATGTCAATTTTATATCTTGCCATTTCAAGAAGTTAACCTGCTTTTTGTCTCTTAGCCCTCAAGCTACTTAAATCTATTTCCTACTCTATCTTAACAAATCAACTACCCCAATGTCATACCTGTCTAGCACAAAACATTTTGTAGTTTTATTTTGTTTTGTTGTCTTTTTTTGAGACTAGATCTCGCTATTTTTGCCCATGGAACTGCAGGCTCATGTTGCCTGTGGTACCACAGACTCAAGCAATCTCCAGCCTCAGCTTCCCAAGTAGCTAGGATACATTTTGTAGTTTTTAAGGCAAAACTACAGCCCTTAGTTTAGTAGGTAGTAGAAAAACATTCATATATTTCTATTTCCTGTGAGCCTAGTCACCTTTGGAGGTCTGATTCTGTAAGTAAAAAAGGTGAATTAACTGTAATCAAAGAAAGGCAACACTGTCATCTTAAACATGAGGAGTTGTATGAACATAAGGGCAGATGACTCCCATTATCAGAGACACTGCTCTAAAAAGAGGGCAGGTGCCGAGGAATCTTTTCTCTGAGCCATGGTCCTTTCGAGGCAGTTATTCAGACACTATGAGACATTCAAGTAAGAAAATCCTCTGGTAAATCCTCTGAATCTTTGTTACTAAATTCCACAGGGAGCAAGAATTCAAATTCTTAATCACTTAAATGTAGTTTTTCTACATTAAAAATTTTTGAAGAAAGAATGAGGCAAGATGCAATAGCAATTTAGTGGCAAGAAATCTAAATACAGATGGGCTAGTTCAGGAATTTCAAGCAGAAAACCATGCTCAGAGCTAAATCTTACAAGAATTTGCTGGACTGTAAATTAAGAAAGGTTAAGAGATGTTAAATGATTTGTCAAAAATCATACATTGCTGACTACTTAAAAACATTCTTCAAATAATTTCCACTTTATAATGGAAGAAGGAACCCACCGTTATATTTTCTAGATCAAGATGCTTGTTGTGTACAGTTTCACAGAGCCGTCGAATTTTTTCTTTAATTTTGTTCATGTCTTTTTCATTCAATAGCTTAGCCGAAGAAGCATCTTGTTCCAGTTCTAGAAGTCGAATCATTAGATCCAAGCTAGCTCTATCAAGATCCATGTTCAAACGATCCCTACTCAGTATGTACATGAGGGCAGCTGTACAAAGGGATAGATTCTTCAACAGGTGGGGGAAAAAAGTTAATATAAGCAATAGTGATAATCTCAGAAAATACGATTCATTTTGACATTTGTACACATGCTGAAAACTTTAAAAAGGGGATACACAATGATAAAAAATATATATAATCCACCCAAAAGAAATTGAAAATATTTTCAGTAAAATTCCCCACTCTTAAAAATATTCTAAGGAAACATAAATCAGTCAGTTGCTTAAAACTTCTCTTCCCAAAAACCTTCCCCACAAGAACACCCCAAAGCAGGAAGATTGTAAGTGGAATTATTATTTCTTTGGCTATTCTGAGCTATGTAAAGACTTTACAGAATATATATTCTACAAAAATACATTCTAATGTTTATAATATGATAGATGTGTGTGTGTATATATGCGCCAAATCTCAGCCTAAAACAGTAAATTGAACTGTACCCAAAACTATTCTTTCTGCAAAATAGTTTTTGTCAGTATATAAACTTAGAATGATCAAATTAACATACATGGGCCTATTTCTTTAAAATAAATGAATCAATTCTGATTGACCAACTAATTAAAAACTTATTAAATTAAATATGTTCTCAATATCATTCAAATCAGGTACACAGCACACTGCTTGCAATAGGTACTACAATCTTCAAATACTGAAGATACTATCTCTTAGGAAAGCATAAAAACAGGTGTATTGAGGTATTCAGCATTCAGGACATTCTGAACTTATTTCAAATCAACTTTCCTCAAAAGAAGGAAAAGTTTAGATTATGTAATTAAATAAATGCTTATACACAAGTTATTTTTGGAAACTTAAGATGTCACAGTACAGACCATGGGAAATCCACTGCCCTCTAGACTACAGATTCTTTCATTAAGTGTAAAGGAAAGCAAATTTATTCTTAGATACTGTCATTATTCTGTATACGCTACAAACTTGGTTATGGAACTATCTCATTCAGACTTAAACTTTCAGTTTCATATGACTCCTTATTATAGTGTATCATCTAATATATATTAGGAACATAACTTCTTTGAAGAAAAATATAATAAAGATATATTATCTTAAAATACCACTTTCGGTCATTATTGACTTCTACTTTCAAAAATAATAAATCCGACTTTTTCTACCTGAGATTTATTTAGGAGTATGTATCAAAGTCATAATGAAACTGAGGAATTTATTCCTTTTCATGAAGGGTTATGTCTGAGATTTAGCATCCAAACAAAATGTTATGGTGGGAGAGAACTTTAAATCTCTATTTTAAGATGATTTTTTCACACTATTTATGCCAAATAGTAAAAGATTTTCCTTAGTATTTTGCAATTAGAAGGAATAATTACAGAATTAAATCTCTAGTATGGTAAGTACATTAGCTATTTGAGAAAGCAATCTTAAATTTTTTAAGTAAAAACTTAAGTCACTAAGCTCTAAATATTTAGTGAATAAAATTAAATAAATAAAAATTAGAAATAAAATTAGAAAAGAGTATGTATTAAGATCCAATGAAGATACTTTTTGATAGCTAAATATACAACAGAATTTTTAAATAATGCTTCTCTATTTCAGAAACTTAAAAATACCTGATGGTGCTGGGAATCATCCAATGTTTTAAAGACCATTGCTACCATTCCATGTGCTCTCAGGTGCATCCGAAAACTGGGCATGGCACATTTAGTAGCCAAGCTAATAACACTTAAAAAAAAAAAAAGTTATTAGGGGTGATTAAGAGGACTGAAAATAGCTAGTGCATTAGTTTGTATAAGCATAATATAAAAACAAGCAAATTAAATGCACAACTATGAACAGGAGGGAAAAGGGGGGAAGGGAGGGGAGAGAGGGGGGGACAAACCCTTGAGATTACAAAGTTGTGAAATTTATATATAAATAAAAAAATATATATCTAAAAATAAAAAAATAAAAACAAGCAAATTGGGGGCAGGAGGTGTTAAAGCATTGCCCATACAGAGCACAATATAAAAAAATACAAAAAATCATATTTACATGACTGTCTTCTGCTACTACCACCATTACAAGCACAATTTAGCTATTAGCTATCTTTCATAATGCTTCTGACACATAAAAATCACAAATCATTTTGAATTCCAACCAGATAATTCAATCACCTTTAGATACTTAATCCATTATAGTATGCAAAAGATTATCCTGGTTAATATCTAATTTATCACTTTCATGACCAAAACTTGGTCTGAAAGAAAACTTAACAGATCATTTAGCATAACACCTCTTTTAAGCACCTGGAAACTGAAGACTACTATGCTAAAAGGCTAAAGATCATCCAAACTACCATGCTCTGTACATGTAATCACATCTTTTAAAATCAATGTTTAAATCTTACTATGTGTATTGTAGTACACATAGTTCTCCCGTCACCATATTACTCATGAATAGTCACCTTTTTTTTTTTTTTTTTTTGGAGACTAGGTCTCGCTATTTTTGCCTGTGGAACCAGCCTCACATTGCCTGGGATACCACAGACTCAAGCAATCCCCAGCCTCAGCTACCCAAATAGCTGGGATTATAGGCACGCACCACCACGTCCAGCTATTTTTTGGGGACTAGGTCTCGCTATGTTGGCCCAAGAAGGACTCAAACTGCGATCCCCAGCCCCAGCCGCTTCATAGGCTGAAGTTTACAGGCACACGCCACCATGCCCAGCATGAAGTCACCTTGTGTTCATCCCTTCCGTTTTGTTCCCTTGCCCCTACCCCTTCTGTTGTGCATTTTAACCTATTAGAGGTTGTAGACTACACCCAAGACAATTTCATAAATGGCTCTACCAAGTTGGAAAAATTTAATGAACATATTATCATCAAATACAAACATAAGACCTTACCTAAGGCAACGTGTGTTTAGAGGCTGAGTGCTCTTTAAGCCACTTAACAAGTACTCAATGTCATCAGTGAACTCTTGATTTTCACCAAATTCCACCACATCATTGAAGTGCTTTACATGCTGGACAACAGTATATAACTGCCAAGAATAAATAAGTTTACCTCTTTTGTAATTATGAACAGCATATATATAAGTATTATAAAATAAAACATTAGTGGAAATCAGATGATACATTTTAAAACATTCATAGTGGTAGGACAAAGTTTATGGCTTAAAAACATGAATATGTGCGTGCTAACACTTGTTCAAGACATTTGAAAAGCTAAATTGTTACATACAAAAATATATCCACATGCAGTTAAACTGCACAGGTCTGCTTACTTCTTTGTCTTCTTTTCTACATTTCAGCGCAGTAACTATATCTTGGTAAGGTTGGGTAGGTATTGTCACAGTTTTTATCACTTTGGGTGGTGGTGCAGGAGCCTTAAAAACTCCATCATCTTTTTGATTTGGCTCCTTTGAAGACAGCCTTACCTATTAATAAAGATATTAAATAAGTTGTCCTAAATAAATACATAAAAACAATAATATCTACTTAGCAAATTTAGCTTCAAAAACCAAAAGTAGTAAAGCCAAAAAGGAAAAAAAAAAAAAAAAAATCTCTGGAAAGTCAAAAGGGAAACTTTACAATTCTGTACACTACTATGTATGTATGACTCATGCTTGCTCACAAAAGAACCATTTGGGAATTCCTTCTGATCTTTTGGAAGCTTACTTTTCATACAATTTGTTGTCTTTAGAACACTAGAAGGAATAAAGAATCAATTATGTACATAAATAAGTACTGATAAGCTTATAGGAATGGGACAATCCTACAATAGATGTGTCAACAACAGACAAAAGAATTTTAGAATTCTTTAAAACTTAAAATCCTATAGTTTGGAGTAAAAATAATCATAGGAAGAGAATGGTATAGTCAACATGGTATAAATTATAATATGCACAATGATTTCATATTAGCAAAAAGTAGATATAATCAACTTAAGACAGGAAACTTTTAGAAAGACCTCTATTTGTAATTTTTGCCCTAGTTTTAAGTCACTGCTTTATTGCTGCAAACAAATGGTAAATTACCATTAAGTTAAAGTATTAATGTATGATGCTACCAGTTATTTTGAAGAAAATAATTTGGTAAAAATACTTCAAATGTGTTTTGGATTGAAAGGTTATTACTGAATGCTAGGGGAATGTTCTCCTTGAAATCAACCAGTCACTTTAAGATCAAATATATGATTTACAATGTAGTTTTTAATAGCTAGTATAAATTTTAAATATGAAATAATTAGCTATTAAACACTAAATACTGTAATTCTATAAAAAGTGGGTGAGTGAAAAATCATCCAATATTTTCTAAGGTTTTTATTTGTAACCTAGAAGCTGCACTACAATTTCTGCTAACCTGGTCAACAATCCTCACTTTTCCAATTAATTACAATGAAGTCACTAAATTTCAATGCAGAAGAACAAAATAAATAGAAAAATCAGACACTTCCAAATTATGACAGGAGCTCCCTAATTAGAATCTATTAAACAAACATGGAGTTAAAAATTACAGTCCACTTACTGTGACACTCTGAGTTTTTACTACTGGTGGTGCAGGTAGTTCTTCTGAGTCTGGATGGTTCCAATGTCTAGCATTATATACAGCTTTTGTGGGAGACTACAGAATTGAAAAAAAGATCAACTGTTTTTGCATCCTCTTAAATATCTCAATAAATACATGTTCCAGACAGAGTAGGATAGACAGTATCTGGCTCACATTTCTAACATATTCCCATGCTTATGGCATACATGGTGTCACTGTGGTATTCTACCATAAAATTGACAATTAGTGCTCTGAGTAACTGTTAGAGAAAACACTAAACTTCTTGCTAGCCCTGTACTACTAAATAATTAACACAGTATTTCAACATGTTCTTTATTCTTCAAACTGATTCATGCCCTACGTTTTTCCAACTATGGAAATCAATTATGTGAAAGTATGGTGGCCTGATGAGTACCACCAACCAGAAGTTTTCAAATTGCATAAAGGTAAATATACAACTTTTTTTTTTTTTTTTTTTTTTGAGATTAGGTCTCAATGTTTTTGCCCATGGAACCGCAGACCACGGACTCAAGCAAACCCCAGCCTCAGCTTCCCAGGAAGCTGGGATTACAGGCATGTGGACCACACCCAGCTATTTTTTTGGGACTAGGTCTTGCTGTGTTGCCCCAGCTGAAACTTAAAACGCGATCCCCAGAATAAAAATTCTTATCTTTAAAAGCAGTAATTTCCACATTTTCCCCCCTTTTTATTTTAAAGACTAGGTCTCGCTATTTTTGCCCGTGGAACCGCAGGCTCACGTTGCCCAGGGTACCTGTTATATAATAGCTGGTTTATATACACAATATGAATAACTGCTTTTTTAAAAATGTCTAAATTCCTTTTAACGTTAAGATTTTCTAACACAGCCAGGCACGGTGGCGTGTGCCTGTGACAGTTTATGGAGTCATGGCAGGGGCTGGGGATCGCCCGGGGTACCATAGACTCAAGCAATCCCCAGCCTCAGCTTCTCAGGTAGCTGGGATTACAGGTGGCACAAGCCTGTAAGCGGCAGCCTAGGAAGTCGCAGCTGCGGCCAGGGATTGCAGTTTGAGTCCCGCCGGGAGCATGTAGAGAGCCCTAGTTCTCCTACTAAGATCAACGTAAAACTTTTTTTAAAAAAATATACTGGGTCTCGCCATGCTGCCTGGGGTAGTCTCGAAGCTGTGGACTCAAGCCATCCCTGGCCTCAGTGCCTCCCGGGACTAGGATTACAGGTACGCGGCACCACGCCCAGCCTGTAAAACTTTCTAATGAGGCAAAGACGTTATATCCTTTATATCTTTCAAATTTTTATTAAGTACCAAATTTAAGTTTTAAAGAAAACTAAGTATTAAAAGAGGACAAAAATAGTGAACTGATTAGAATTCATGCAGTATTACCCAACAAGAGATCAAGAGATAATAATCACATCTTCACCAGTAATTTAATCAGCATTCTCTAGAAGCAAGTTTTAAAAATAAAAATACTATAATAAACAACTATGTGTATGTTGGGGTGGGGGGACGTAAGCCCTGTGGGGGGGACATATCTTCTTTTAACCCAGACATTTTAGCATTTCTAGTAGTTGCTAAATAAACATTTTAAAATTTTAAAAATGTGAAAACAGAAGCTGTGCACACCTTGAGAACCCTGTACCTAGAGAATATTCTTTCTCTCCTTCATTTTCCATACTTATCCAAGTTTCCAAAATCTACTTCTGCTTGTATAAGCACACGACTAAGATCTACTTAAAGATGCGGTTCCAGATACTAGATACACTTTTTTGGGTTGTAGCCTCTTATGGTTCACTGCCTCTCCTTCCCATTCCTTCTATACTTTTCAATCCTCTTAATATGGAAAAACACTATCAAAGAGGAAACCAGATTTCTGGTGGTTAAGTCCAGAGACAAACAACCAAGGACTGGGAAACAAGAAAATAAAACTACCTATTAAAAACTACTCCAAGGTTTCTTTAACAGCTGAACCAAATCCTAAAAGATAACAACCTCTGAGCAGTAATCTTCAACTGAAATTAGAATCAAATATTGACATACATAAATGCTGTTAATAATAAATTTGTATATATAGATGACCTACACATAAGCAACCTTAAAAAACACCCAACTTAAAGGATACAAGTAATAAATTTTAAAGCCAACCTTTAAAAAAAATTTAAATATATCTAAACACTTCCATGAGCTCACAGTGTGATTTTCAAGTTATTACTAAATTTTTTTGAAAGTATAAAGAAAATAAGCCGAGTGTGGTAGTGCACATCTGTAATCCCAGCTACCTGGGATGTTAAGGCTAGGGATCACTTGAGTCTGCATGTTTGAGACTACCCCAGGCAACAGTGAGACCCACCTCAATAAAAGCAGCCGGGCGCAGTGGCAGGCGCCTGTAATCCCAGCTACCTGGGAGGTTGAAGCTGGGGAATCACTTAAGTCTGCAAGACTACCCCATGCAACATAATGAGACCTCAAAAAAAAAAAAGTCTCAAAAAAAAAAGTATGAAGAAAATAAATCATTGCTACCTTTTATGTAAGCAGGAAAGTCAGATTAATGCTTATAAAATGAAACACAAAAAAGAATAAAGCAAACAACAATGAAGTCCAGTCCGGACAAAGTTTGTATAATGGGCTAGAGCAAAACATCATTAACCTTATCCTCTTGTATAAAAAATTTTGAATTTTAGGGGCATTTAATATTGAACAAAGTGTTCTATGAGCAAGGTAGAATGGGGCAAGTGCAGGGCTGCACACAGATCCTCAATGGACGAAAAAAAAAATACTGTAAATATTTTAGCCTTGAGTGAATGTGCTGGTGTTGATGAGAGTCAAGATTAAAACAGAAAGCATGAAAGAACTGTACAGGGATGGATTAGTAAGTGATACTGTGAATTCATGATTTCTAGGATATGTGCATACAAAGGGATCTATACATGTTTATGAATGCACATGCACACACACACATGCTTATTTCATAGCTCCATTTGTTATAGAGGTCAAGAAGCAATGAGCACATCTAGAGTCCAGGTTGTGCTCTCTAATACCATACTCGACTAATGGGAATGAGGAATCCTCAAAGAATGGGCCCCCAAAAGTAAGTTCTCACTGAATGATAGGGGCACATCATAGGACCAAGAAAGCCTGCTTAAGAAACCCCATTAACCTAATCAGGACAAACTTAGTTCCAAATTAAGTAAGGGATTTACTTGGGGATGGGGGGAAGCTTAAAGCTTAGAGCTATCTTGAAAGCAGACTGGTGAATGATGAATCTACAGAGTCAAGTATGCAGTTGAGTAGTGATGAGCAAATATATGAAGAAAGGAACTGAGGAAGGGGAAGGACTTTCCCACTAAGAGGGGAGCAAACAACTCCCGTTTTGTTCCATGGCTGTGAAAGTTCTTGTTCTTACTAACCACAATGGAAAATCTTGTAATTCAGGGAAATCAAGTGATAATATTTTGTGGGAAGTGGGAATAGGACCTAGAGGCTGATCTCACATCTAAAATTCAAGTCCTGTAAGGAACAAAAATAACTTTTAAATGTATCTTAAAATAACTATAAGGAAAAATCCAGTACCCACAAAAGAAAATTCTGAATGGCTAGCATCTCTCAAAAAGCTATCAGGAATGTGCAAATGCAATCCCAAAGAGAAAAATCAATTCACATAAACCACACATAGACCCAGAAATAATATAATGTTAGAATTAGTAAGCAAATACATTAAATGTAACTGTAATTATATCCCATATATTTAAGAAGATAGGAAACAGCGAATGTGTTGAGTAAATATAAATGACACCCAAACTGAACTTTAAGAGGTGAAAGTTATAATGGGATTAACAGCTGACTAAACAACACAGCTTGGAAATGTAGCAATTTCTCTAAAATGAAACCAAGGGGGGAGGGGGAACAGACGGACGGACAGACGTGGACAGACTTCAGTGCACGCTGTAAAATTCTGTTCTGCCATTTATCAAATAAGAAATAATACTTCCAAGACCCCCAGAAATCAACATTTATGAACTCTTGTATTTCAAACATTGTGAATGTATGTTTGTTTGGAGACTAGATCTTGCTATTTGCCCATGGAACCGCAAGTTCACGTTGCCCGGGGTACCATGGACTCAAGCAATCCCCAGCCTCAGCTTCCCAGGAAGCTGGGACTACAGGCACACGCCACCACGCCCAGCTATTTTTTTGGGACTAGGTCTCGCTGTGTTGCCCCAAGAGAGACTCGAACCGTGATCCCTAGCCCCAGCCACTTCATAGGCTGAAGCTTACAGGCATGAGCCACCGTCCCCGGCTTGACATTGTGAATATAAAAGCTAAAAAATTACATGGTCACCATTCTCCAAACAAACAAAAAAAAAAATCTGTGCTATACATCTTATGTCCTTTATAGTCATCGCTAGCATGACATCATCTGCATATCAAAAGAAATTCCAACAAAGATAGACTGGATGTCTGAGTCCTGATGAACTCTAAATAAAACACATTACACAGTGAAAAACACAAATGAAATCCCAAACTAAAAAGACCCCCTTTCTCAAATGTTTGTCAAGATTCTCAGGCACTTGATCAAACTATGGCAAAATTTCCTCATTTTGGAAATAAGCTACAGTGAGAGATATTCTAGACTCTCAAACTTTAAAGACACCTGAATTAAAAGATTATTAGCATATTTATTTCTTATTAAAGTCCTTCTAGAATGAAATATTAAAGGGAAAATAAACAATTAGATAACAAAACCATTTACATTTCCTTAAGTCTTATATAATACAAATCAATGACTTAAGTACATGACTTAACATTAATGCTAAACACTACCTCTATAAAAGAGATGTTTCTGCTTTGGAACACATACACTCAGAAAATACTAAGATTAACATAAAACTTTTTTTTTTTTTTTTTAAATAATATACTAGGTCTCGCTATGTTGCCTGGGATAGTCTCGAAGCTGTGGACTCAAGCGATCCCTGGCCTCAGTGCCTCCCGGGACTGGGATTACAGGTACGCGCCACCACACCCAGCCTGTAAAACTTTGAGGCAAAAAACTAATGAGGCAAAAACTTTATATCCTTATATTTTTCAAAGCATCTTTTAAAGACATTTATCCCTTTTTGTATCTATTACCACAGTGACAGACATATATATGTTGCATAAAAACAGTAACAGTTTGTAAAAGTCAAGACTGACCCTCTTCCATCCTCAAGCTCAGCCAGAAACTTGTTCAGATTCAACAATTCTTTGGATTACCAAAAACTATAAATGAGTAATAGTGGCTTTTTATTTTTATATTTTGACCAACACTCCTTATCAGCAGATCAATGGCTAGTCTTTCTTTTTTCAGGCTTTATATACACCCATGTCTTGGGTATCCAGTCGATGGAAATACAGTGAATCTTACACCACCATCTTAATGACTACATCCCTGGTTGGTCAATGAATCCTCAGACACAGAACAAATGTAACCATGGGTACAATTTCACAGAAAAACAAGCTGCTGAGTGAGAGTGATTCCCACTTGCTACAGGACTGTGTGGAAGAAACATTTGTTGGGTGGGAGGTGGGACTTTATGTCCTTCAAAGTCTTTTTAATTGTAAGATTCTGTTTTTCAGTTGACAAACTGAACTCACTTTATCAAACAAAAGTCTATAAAACTATAAAGCTACATGTAATTCTAAAACTAGTTTTGTGTAATTTTAACTTTCTAATATGTATTTATAATAAGTATAGATTCAAGATTTATACTGGCAACTAAATTATAATTTAATTGCCCAGAAGCCCATTATCCAATGTCATATTGAATGACAGAAGGAGACAGAAAAAAATAAAAGTCCAGAATGTTCCTTCAAGAATCAGACAAAAGATAATGCCAGATGGGCCCAGCATTAAACCACAGGGAGATGATGAAAGTGAAGGTATAAATGTTTTGAGAATTGAAACTGAAATTAACACTATTTCATTGGTCTCATTAATAACCCAAAAGAGCTAGCTACTAAAATAAGATGACCAATGTTCCAGGTGAAATAAAGCCCTTCAAGCCTTGAAGTTTAGTCAGAACAACTACATAGAGCAGCAACCAAATTAAAAAGGAAGACAGAAGAGATAGGTGCACGTACATCAGCAAATGTACGACATTTGCAAAAAGTGGAATGAAGAGAAACTATAGCCAGCAATCAGAAACAGGACAATTTAAGAACAAAAGCACTAAAATCACAAGATGATCAATAACTTCATATAGGGACAGCAGGTACTTAAAAATCCAGGTTAAGTTCCAATCTAATCCCACAATCTATCTTTATTTTTCACCCTAGTAAGTGAAAACTTTTCTGAGTAATCATTTTAGTAATGTTCTTACCAGAAATTTTTGTCATTCTCATAATGTTTCTGTCACATGGTTCCCCAGCTAGCCCTCAATCCTGATATGATTTTGTCTGTCTCTTTGTCTCTATCTTTGGTAAAGTGTTGAGAAAAAGTCTCACAAGTGGCATGCTTAAAGACTTAGTATTTTCTAACATGGTGAGGTGGGAAAAGGGAAGACACACCTCTTAGCTAGTCCAAATCAGTGGCATTAAAACTGAGAAGGTCTGTGACCTTCCTGAGAAAATCAGGAAACTGGTTATGTATATGAAGCTTAAACAAATATGTAAAACCAGATTTCTGTCAGCAAATAGAGTGTGAAAGTAATAAGACTAGAATAAAATGTAGGTTTAATTGCTGGTTATTCAGGTAAAATTAGATATCTGAATATACAGCTACAAAATTGGTATGTATCTGTGGGATCAGTATATGCATATAGCTACATGTTTTCCTACTTTCGTTTGCTTAAAGAAGGCCTAGAAGCAATGACAACAAAAGAACTGACGATATCTAGTGGCCAGATCTTCATTTCTAAATACCACTCTTCACGAAACAAAACAGAGATCCTTATAAACTGCAGATTTCAAGTCTACAAATGTATACGATAAGCTCTAAAAATATGAATGTGTCATTAAATAAGAAAATTCAAATTGGTAGAAGAAACATCCACTTAAGGCTTAAGAAAATCTGAGCTTCTTTTTTTTTTTGAGACTAGGTCTCGCTATTTTTGCCTGTGGAACCGCAGGCTCTCGTTGCCTGGGGTACCACGGACTCAAGCAATCCCCAGCCTCAGCTTCCCAGGGAGCTGGGATTATAGGCGCACGCCACCACACCCAGCTATTTTTTGGAACTAGGTCTCGCTACGGGTCCCAGGCGGGACTCGAACCGCAATACCTAGCCCCGGCCACTTCATAGGCTGAAGCTTACAAGCACGAGCCACCGTGCCCGGCAAATCTGAGCTTCTTAATGAAGTACTTTCATCTAAATAATGGTAACAAATGATGAATGAACTAGGAGTTAATATTCATACAGACATGAGCAAAAGAATATACTGGAGAGGAGGAAAAGATCTACCTTCAAGTAGAAAGTCACTACTAATAACTGCACTAGGAATGACATCAGTAATAAAAACATCCAGTATCCATCATAGTAAAATCTGATTCAAGCAAAAATTAATGCTAAAACTAGTGGATGTAAATCTGATGAAAACCTGAGAAACTTAACAGATATTAAGCGATTAATTAACTTAAATAGTAATGATACAAAGCAGTGAAAACAGAGCATTTCTTCTGTGGTATTACCACTTAATACAAATGACCTAAATTTAAGCGTGAAGAAACAGCAAGCAAACACAAATTGAGAGATAGTCTAGAAAATAAATGAGCTTAACTCCTTAATTATGTCAAGTTATGGGGAAGATAAAAACATGGATGTTGTTCTAAACTGATGAACCGTAGAAACTGATAACTAAATGCAACATTTTAATTCTGATCTGAATCATGGGCTCTCTGGGAAATACATGGTTTATATGACTTGCAATAAAAATAAAGCCCATTACTGAGACAGCAAAATTTGAGTGGTGTTTACAGACCAGATTGTCTTAGTGTATTAATGTTACCAGCCTCCTGATTTTCATGAATATACTCATACCGTAGATATATAGTAAAGTGATCTTATTTTCAGAAATTAAGGAATGGGCGGGCATCAATTCTCAAAGTGCATATGCGCGCGCGCACACACACACACAACCTTGGTTCCAGAAATTAAGGAACAATGGGCATCAATTCTCTAAGTGCATATGTGTGCGCACGCACGTGCACGCACACACACACCTCACACACACACACACCTCACACCCCCTACCTGCCCACCCCCCAATGGCAAGGGAGCCTATTTTGACCCCCATGAAACATTTGGTATTGCCTAGAAGGTTGTAACTAGGGGAATCAAGTGCTACTAATACTAACATCTAGTGGTTAGAGGTCACAGAGTTAAATATCCTCCAAGGAATAGGCAACCCTCCACAATAAAAACTTATTCACTCCAACATAAACAGTGCTGAGGTTATGAAACCCAAATAGGTACAGGAAGGGAAACTTTTGCCACTGAAAAGCATGGGCTATCCCTCTGCCACTGCAAAATGAGATCACAGAAAATTTTAAATCTTGTCAGATTAGAGAACCATTCACAGCAAACACAGACTCTTCCACTGACCTATCAACAACAGGAGCATGTTTCTATTATGATAGAGAACTGAAACAACTGCTGAGAACATTTCCTATACCCACTTACCTAGCTCCCAGTATTTCTTTCATCTCAGATCTGGGGGATAAACTACATAAAAATTCCTTCAAAAGTTGAGCTTTTATTTTGGCAAAAGAGTAAAAATCATTAAATTTTATTAGATCTGAAAGAAAACAAGTTTGTATGTGATAATTCTTTATATAGAATGTGGTAGGTGTACCAAAGAACAATACTAGCCAGACATGGTGGCACGCAGCTTTAATTCCAAGCCTAGGATGGGAGGCTGAGACTGGAAATTGCTTTGAGTCCACAGGTTCGAGAACAGCCCAGGGCAACATAGCGAGACCTAGTCTCAAAAAATAGCTGGGTGTGGTGGTGCACACCTGTATCCCAGCTATTTGGGAGGCTGAGGCTGGGGACTGCTTGAGTCCAGGGTTCCTGAGCAATGAGAGGAGAGTTCTGTGGTTCCCAGGCCAACAGTGTGAGACCTAGTCTCTTTAAAAAAAAAAAAAAGAAAAAAAAAAAGAAAACATAAACAAAGAACAATGCGGTTTGAATTATGAGTTTAACTAGCTACTTTTTCTAGAACACCAATCTACAATGTAATGAATATATTGTTATTTGAAGGATATTTTTTGTGCATGAATAAAAGATCTTTTCAAACTGCAAGATAAACCAATAAATTTTTACGTAATAATATAAAAGGTACAGTGGCTAAGTTTGGGATTTCAAATTGCAATTAATTTATTTTAAAAACTCTCACCTGGCCAGGCATGGTGCGCATGCCTGTAGGCAGCAGCCTAGGACGCCATGGCCAGAGCCAGGGATCACAGTTCGAGTCCCGCCAGGGGCACGTAGTGCGACCTAGTCCCAAAAAAATAGCTGGGCGTGGTGGCGTGCGCCTGTAATCCCAGCTACCTGGGAAGCTGAGGCTAAGGACTGCTTGAGAGTCTTTGGTACCCCGGGTTACGTGAGCCTGCGGTTCCACAGGCAAAAATAGCGAGACCTAGTCTCAAAAAAGAAAAAACAAACAAACAAAAAAAACTCTCACCTGCTGGGGGCAGTGGCACACACCTTTAATCCCAGCCTTGGGAGGCTGAACTAGGAATCGCTTGAATCCCCGGCTTCCAGACTACTCTGGGCAACATAGTATAGATCTAGTCTCAAAAAACAGCTGGAGCCAGGCGTGGTGGCACACACCTGTAATCCAAGTGCTGGGAGGCAAGAAATCAGGGATAGCATGAGTTCTGGGGTTCGAGACTACACTGGGTGGGCAACGTAGCAAGACCTGGTCTTGAAAAAGTAGCTGGGAGCGGTGGCGGGTGCCTGTAATCCCAGTTACCTGGGAGGCTGAGGCTGGGGATCGCTTGAGTCTGTGGGATCGGGACTACCCTGGGCAACATAGCAAGACCTAGTCTCTTAAAAAAAACTCTCATCTGTTGAGTTTTGATAGAGTATCAAAGAAAAATGTTCATTATTACCTAAAGAGGCGTTTAAAATAAAAACTATGTGCGTAAAGCTGGATTTTCTTCATATATTTCAAATAAAACAATAAAGTGAAATAGTTGAGAGCATACAAGCTATGAGAATCCAGCTGTCTATTCAGATAAAAAAATTAGAGATAGCTTCAAAAATGGTAAAACAGAAAACAGTGCTAATCTCACAATTTTTTCTGTTTAGGAAAACAATTTTCATAAAAATTTGATTAATATTTAATGGATTATTGTTACTTTAAGTGAATTAAAGTATCTGAAACAATTTCGCTTCTAATTTGATAACTATTGATAGATTTAACACATATCAAAGTTCTTTAGGAAATTCACTGTAAAGTGGTCCTGAGACCAAAACCAGGGTAACTATTGCTCTGGAAATTTATGCGTGTCAAACAATTTTATACAAGTTAAAGCCTCATGTTCGCATTGAATAACTATTTATTAAACCACACTACGCTGACTGACCCTAGAGCAGTCAGAGCTCTCACGAAGCACTTCTTTTTTCCTGTGGGAGTTAGGCACTTCGGGACGCGGAAGTATAGCATAGTACTTTGGAAAGATTTCCAAGAGATAAAAGAATAAAAATAAGATGAGTCTATTAAGAAAAAAAGAAAATGGATACTTATTCTTTAGTTGCTTAAAAGTAGTTCCATAAAAGGCTACTGGGAATTTCTCACCATTTTTCCTAACAATAACACTTATACTCCTAGGTGTTTATCCAAGAAAAACTAAAAGCAGGAACTCATAGAACTGTTCACATACAAATATTAATAGCACTTTTCACAATACCCAAAAGATGGAAATAACCTAAGTGTCCACCAACAAATAATGAACAAACAAAATGTGGTGTGTACATAACCATGAAATATCATTTGGCCAGAAAAAAAGGAATGGAATGATATATGGTACAACATTGATGGACCTTTACAACACCTTACACTTAGTGAAATAAGCCAGAGAGAGACAAATAGGGTGTCACGCCACTTATACAAGGTAATAAAATAGGCAAATTCAGAGACAGAAACTAGAATAGTACATAGTAGGGTTTGGGGGAAACGGAGCAACTATCCAATGAGTAAAGTTTGTGTCAATATGACAAAAAAGTTGGGGGTACACATTAACAGTGATGGTAACACAACATTAAAAATGTATGTCAATAAATTGTACTTTTGCATATCACAAATATTAATACATTTTACAAATAAAGAATGGTTTCAACATTAAAAACATAAACTTTGAAAGACAAATCTTAATTGTCATGACATTTGCTGGTAATTTCCAGATGAAGAAATTAAAAGCTGAGATCTCCGATAAGTAAAACAAATCACTATGATGTACTTACCCGTTTGGGGCCACTAAAAATCTTTCTGGTATTTTCCTTTGATTTATCTCCTTGTTTATTTGTGGGTTTCTTCACACTTTCAGGCACACCAGGCAAGTCTTCTGTAAAATCCAAGTTTTCTGAAATGGCAATCAAAACTAACTAGCTAATATTTCTACCAGACAACCTATACACACACTTGGAAAACAGGCATATTGTGGGGAAAAATGAATATATATTTGGATATGTCAAATGGTCTTTATTTTTTAAATTGATTTGGTACCAACACGAAGTTTTTGAAATGAAACTAATGACTTCACATTTAAATTTCAGTCACTTTATCCCAAAATAAAATTATAGTCACAAAATTTTCAATTCTAGATTATGGTAACTTGTTATCAAGATAAGCATAAGAACTAAGTAAAACAGGACCACAGGTTTTATTCATGGTTACTTATCATTCTCCTGAGAAAGCAACCTTAAAGCTGTCAGTCAGATGTCAAGTTGACAAGTAAGGCTGCTGCAAGGGATTCAAGACAGTATTATGAATTCTGACAAAGTTCTCCTTTTAATTTAGGTTTTGTAATATGGAATAAAGGGTAAGTCCCTAAGGGCTATGCTTACATAATTTCTTATTTTGAAAGTGATTCTAATCTAGCAAAACTATTTTTAGGCCAAATAAAGCAAAAAGGTATATTATGACTTACAGCTTAAAACACTGGGTATGTAAGAACATCACTGTAATTCTAACTTGCTACGACACTCCTATGATCCTGGCAGGACAAAAGCTATTTATTTAACACATGAACCCATAAGCAAAATTTTATTTTGGGCTAAATAAAAATAAATAAAACCCCTATACCCTAGAGGCTTTCACATATTCTTCTTCATTCACAAAGCCCTCCTTAGATAATGACTTAATTACAGCAAAGCTATTTTTTTCTGTCTCTGGAAGTGAAGACAGACAACTCCTTCAGGACGATCACTGGTCCTACTATCTTAAGAAACAAATTAAATTTTCATTGTCAGGCATGAATAAAGACTGGAGATGGGTCTTAAAAAAAAAAGTGAATAAAGACTAAGCAAGCAGGCCGGGTATGGTGGCGTATGCCTGTAGTGGCAGCTTATGAAGCCGCAGCAGGGACCAGGGATCGAGGTTTGAGTCCCGCTAGGAGCAACATAGTGAGACCTAGTCCCAAAAATTTAGCTGGGCGTGGTGGCATGCGCCTGTAATCCCAACTACCTGGGAAGCTGAGGTTGGGGATTGCTTGAGTCCATGGTACCCTGGGCAACATGAGCCTGTGGTTCCACAGGCAAAAATAGCAAGACCTAATCTCAAAAAAAAAGATTAAGCTAGTATTTTCCAAAGCTATTAATTTAAGAGGATGAGTCAAAAGATTAAGATTTAATCTCAACTTTGTTATTTACTTTTTTTTTTTTGAGACTAAGTCTTCACTATGTTGCTCGTAGTCTCAGTATGTAATATAAGCGATTCCTAGCCTCAGTCACCCAAGGCTGGGATTAAAGGCGCGCACCACCTTGCCCGGCCTTAATCTCAACACCCCCAAAAAACTCATATATGTAATGACTCCTAAGTCTTTACCTTGGTTCCTTACAGTGGGGGGTTTGATTAACATTTAAAATTATACCTTTGGATGAGATAGTCTGTGACTATGAATAGATATACATCTACTAAAATTGAACAGAACAAGTTGAAATCTGGGAGAAAATTAAATAGATGTTGATTTCATCCCCAAACACAATTACTTAAAAAAAAAAAAATTAAGTCTTACCTGCATTATTAGTATTAGACTGAATGTCCTGGGAACTATCATTGCTTTCTGGAGGAGGCTGCAAGGAAGGTGATGGAGCTGTTTTAGTTCTTTTTTTGCTTGTCTTTCTTTCCACTTGACAATCATCATCTTCATCATCTTCACTTTCACTGAGATCATCAAAGCCAAAATACTTAATTTTATAGTTAGAACTCCCAGAACCTCCTTCGTCACCTCCTGTCTCATCATGATCTTCAAAACCAAAAAATTCAAGTTTAACATCCTTTTTGGATTTAGTATTACTAGGTCGAAATCTAGTAGTGGTCTTAGAAGTTGCAATATCTGCCTTTTTTCTTAGACGGCCAGCTTCTCCCAAATCTGCAGGAGTTGATGCAGCAAATTCATCCATGCTGCGTTCCATAGTATCCTGTATAGTAACATTACAGACTGACAAGCAAGATGGATGTAGAACAGTGTAATCTCTAGTCCGTCCAACCGTCCCTCTAAAACTGGTCCCACAACTTACACTGCCTTTCTTTGCCTGATTCAGGCCATCTTTACTTGATTCACTGTTTGCTTTGGCTAAGGCCTGACTGGTGCCGTCCATTAGCTTATCAAAATTTGATGCCCCTTGTGAGGGTTTTGCTTTGTTGGCCCTACAGTACGTCCTACAGTTGCTTGGCCTAAGAACACTTTGCATGATATCTTCCTCAATGGCTTCATTTAGATTTTCCAACCGATTTTTAAAATCCTCATCCTTCATTTCCAAAAGAGGATCACTATCCAAACTTAAAAGACAATCTTCTGATCTGATATCTTCAAAATCATTATCCCATTCATATAAACCAGTTCTTACAGATCCCTTAACTGGGGATATTTCTGAAGGAGATTCTGATCTTTTTCCAAGTTGGGAGTTCCAAGTATCATTTGTTTCCTTTATTTCATCAATTTTGTGTCCAGATGTTACTGCAGTTGTTGCAGTGGGTTTCTTGGCATTGTCTTCAGCATTTTTGTAAATATGGTGACTGTTCTTTTCATGTTCTTCACTAAAATTCTCCGCTTTATCTATAAAAATGAAAAAAAGAATGTCAAAGGATAAAAAATTGAGTGACATCAATGTAAATTAACAAAAATAAGGAATATTTGGTCAGTAGTACACATTCGCCCTTAAAATAATTGCAGTAATTTTAGAGTGTGAAGGAATTAATGTTTATATATCTTAATTTCCCTTCACATCTTTTAGTATATAGCTCTAGATCTTCTAGTGTGACTTCTCCCCTAGGCACCCAAGTCCCGTACAATTGTTACCCTAAATTAAGAAGATATCAGCAGTATTAAAAGCAACTCAGTCAATTCACAGTGATCCACAAATGACTCAGCTAAACATTTTCAGAAGTATCATGCATTTCTCAAATAAAAATGCTTAAATTAATTTAGAGCCAAAACACTCTAATGCAATAAATTAAAACATGCTGGCAATATTTATTTTTCTGGGCCAGGGATACATAAAAGGTATATCTTCTATCTAGAAACCTGTCTCGTGGTCACCTTCCCTTGGCTATTTCTTCTCCCCTCTAATCCTTTCTTGTAATCCCAAAACCACATATTTTCATAGTTTTTGTTGTTGTTGTTGTTTTAACAGCGACTCTGGTGCTAGGTGGCAAAGTGATTATTTATGTATATCAACCAAAAGCAAAATTTTAACTGCTTACTCATGTGTACTTGTAGAATTTACTTTTGCTCTCTTTTAATTGTTATCATCAGAAACTTTTTAACCTTTCTAAATTACACAGAAATATGATTCAAACTGGAATAATTGATACTACTTCTAGCACTTAATGGTAAAAACAATGGCAATGCTTATGTTAAACAAGAAAATTACTTTAAAATGGTTTACCCATATTTAAGCAAAGCCATTTACAAATTTCACAAACCATTAAATACAGGCAAAGAAAATGCAGACTTCACTACAGTTATTGTGTAATTTTTTAAAGCTGCACAACGGGCTTATGTACAATTAAACTGAAGATTTCTATTGGCTTACTTTAGAAAGCAACTCATTTATAGGTATACCTATTTATATTCTTAAATATATTTTTAGAAGTGCCAATCACTACAGCATAAGATACTGAAAAGAGCTAAAATTTACAAGCCAGCTGACATCTGAAAACTTAAAGGTGGTAGAAACAACATGTAAAACCAAAACTGAAAAAAATAACACCACTGCTTTTATAATAATTGGTAGCCAAGTCCTGAGTCTTGTGCTGGTTAAACTAGTTCTTAGTAGCTCAGATAAGACTCTTAACTATGGGAGTTTTCCTAAGGGCTTCAACTTCAGGAACTTTTCAAAATGGAAGCCACTGACCTATAGATTACTCTATTATACCCTTATTGAAGGAACTACTGGGAATAAATACCAATGGGAAAGCTTAGTAAGCTTAGCTAGCGAGGTTTATGAGATGTCATTAAACATTATACTCCGTAATTTTTATATCTTACTACCCCCTTTTTTTTTTTTGAGACTAGGTCTTGCTATGTTGCCGAGGGTAGTCCTGATCTAGGACCAGATCTGATTAGTCCAGATCCCAGATCAGTTCTGGGATCCCGCGGACTCAGGAGATTCCCCCAGCCTCAGTTTCCCAGGTAGCTTACAAGTGTATGCCACCATGCCCAGCTATGAGACTAGGTCTCGCATGTTGCCCAGGGTGGGTCTCAAATCCACACTCAAGCGATTCCTAGTCTCAGCCCCCCTTCTTAGGCTGGGATTAAAGGCACACGCTACCATACCAGCCCATATCTTACTATCTTAATGGCACAATATGTATTTACATCTTGTTATTCCTAATTGTTAAATATAACAAACACTCTTGTGACTAAAGTTTATGCAAACAATAAACTTTACTATCCACGTATTTAAAAATTACTACTTAAAGCTCTACTTATTATTCCCATTTTCCCTAAAATCAAAGTAGATGTTGTATACAAGTTATTATTCTCATCAACAGGCTGCCCTTCATATAACATACTTAACTTTGTTAGCTTATTTTGCCAATGTGTCTTAATAAAAAGAATACTAGGCAAATAAGTATTTTTACTGTTATATCATCAGCAAGTATAATCTCTTCATGTACTCAGTTATATTGCCTGTGCAGATTATTAATAAAGTACATTATGTATTTTTAAACCTTTGAACTAACTACTTAACAAATTTTTGCAGGTTACAGAGCATTACATACATGCAGAAAGAATTCTGCTGCCCTATTTCTTCACAACAGTATTCTTATAAAAGAAAGTTTTCTTAGTGTTCATTATGTAGCTCTCCAGGAGTCTTATAATTATGCCTTCAGAAGAGCAAGGTTATTTCATCCTAAAATGCAGAACAGCAATTACTTTGATGTGCCCTCCTCCCTCAAATATTCCAGTTCCCCAGTTTCAGATAGACCCACTGAACATTTCAAGGTATCTATACAAACACATGAGTGTACTCACAATAGGTTTTATCATAGTCTAGATGTATAGTAGGCTTCATCACCTAGGTTTGCATTCATTATACTCTACGGTGCTCCACGGTACTAGAATTGCCTTACAACTACCCCAAATTCTCATCATTAAACGTGTGGTTTCATATAAATAGCAAAAGGTGGGGGGAAGGAAATGAGTTCTTACAGAGACTAAGCATTTAAACCATTTCAATCGAAATTGTCAATATAAGAAAAATGTATTTCTAGAAAAGAACAGTTTACAGGAATAGTACCAGTTCTGCATCTTAACTGATTTGATTAGGATCAGTTACCTTCTAAGAGTTCCCTTTTTTCACCTGGAAAAATAAGCTAATGAACTCAATCTCACAGGTTGAACAGATAACACATTTTGCAGGCTACAGTGCATGACACAAATACATAGTATTGTAACCATTACAACTTTGTCACAATACAGGCTATATTATTATCTTTTAATAAGATTCATAGCGGAAACTAATATAAATTCATTAATACTCCCTTCAATCCTGTATCAGTTTCATGAAAGGAATAAAAACCATGTTCTAAGGCCTACCGTTCTTCAAGTTAGACAGCAAAGATTGAACATGTGGAAAATTCTCAGTATAAACTTAGTCTAGCCCCATCTGCAACCAGATACTTAATAAATACCATTTTTTATATTACTTGATTTTAGCATCACTAAACTCGTACATGTCTAATTCTATATATTAGATAATATACAAGGTAGGGAATTTGGCATAATAAAAACAAGGAATTTGAAGGTGAACTACAGTTAAGTATTATACTGAAGTATTAAGTATACATACAATAACTACTTGTGTAAAAATTTAGCAATCCCTAATTTTTCTGTAAGCCTCATCTCATTTATCTAAAAATACAAAACCAGCCAGGCATGGTGGCGCATGCCTGTAGGTGGCAGCCTAGAAGCCACGGCAGGGGCCAGGGATCGCAGTTTGAGTCCCTCTGGGGGCAAGTGGCGAGACCTAGTCCCCAAAAAATAGCTGGGCGTGGTGGTGCGCCCCTGTAATCCCAGCTATTTGGGAAGCTGAGGCTGGGGATTCCTTGAGCCTGTGGTTCCACGGGCAAAAATAGCAAGACCTACTCTCCAAAAAAAAAAAAAAAAAAAAAAAAAAAAAAAAAAAAAAAAAAAAAAAAAACAAAAACACCACAAAACCCAGCTAGCAAATTCACATAAGAGATTAAATGCCCTTGTCCCTTAAGGATTCTTCAATTTGAAAATAAGTAATTCCCTTAAAAATAATATCACAACAAAAACACTAATTTAAAAGGACACGCAGACATTTACTGCAGCACTATTTACAATAGCCAGAATATGGAAACAACCCAAATGTCCCAAAACAGGAGAAGGAATGAGAAAGTCGTAGCATATTTACACAGTGGAATATTACGCAGCAATCAAGACAAATCTGATGCATTTGTGGTAACATGGATAGCTAGAAGGAATCATGCTAGCAGAAATAAGCCAGAAAGAAAAAAAAAAATTCTAGATAATCTCACCTATATGTGGGATATAAGGAAAAAAAAAAGGACAAGTAAAACTTTAACTGCCGGGCACAGTGGCATGTGCCTGTAAACGACAGCCTATGAGGCTGCGGCTGGGACTGGGGATCGTAGTTCAAGACCCGCCTGGGGCAACATAGCAAGACCTAGTCCCCAAAAAAATAGCTGGGCATGGTGGCACACACCAGTAATCCCAGCAACCTGGGAAGCTGAGGTTGGGAATTGCTTGAGTCCGTGGTACCCCAGGCAACATGAGCCTGCAGTTCCATGGGCAAAAATAGAGAGACCTAGCCTCAAAAAAAAACAAAAAAACAAAACTTTAACAAACTATCAGCAGAACTGAACTGAAACAGCATGGACGGGTGGTTTAAAATCGAGGGAAGGCCGGGCACGGTGGCTCGATGCCTGTAAGCTTCAGCCTATGAAGCAGCCAAGGCTAGGGATCGCGGTTCCAGTCCTGATTGGGGCAACACAGCGAGACCTAGTCCCAAAATAGCTGGGCATGGTGGCGTGCGCCTGTAATCCCAGCTACCTGGGAAGCTGAGGCTGGGGACTGCTTGAGTCCATGGTACCCCGGGCAACGAGAGCCTGCGTTCCATGGGCAAAAATAGCAAGACCTAGTCTCAAAAAAAATAAAAATAAAAATAAAATCGAGGGAAGAATGAGCACAAGAGATTAAGATGATAGTTTAGGGGTGACGAGGTGGTGAGAATACCTCGGGGTACACAACAATGTCAAATATATATATATATGCATGCAATCAATTAAAAAATATTTTAGAAAAAGCAAAAAAATAAGACCACAAACATACTGGTATTTATAAGTAAATATAGTAATATAAATATATAGCAATATAAGAATATAAAGTGCTTTAAAGGAAAATATACAGGTGAGATGATTTAAGACTTTCATAGTAAAGAGACTCTAGTATTTGAAAAGTGGGAATCAGGATCTGATCACAGATCAGAGGTATATGAATGGGTTTCAAGCGTTCTGCCAATCTTGTGAAACTACACTTAAAAAACGATCACACATTTTTAAAGGAAGTACGAATAGTTCTGGTAAACACACTAAAATATTCCTACTGGTTAAGAGGAAGAGCATAATGTGAGGAATCAGTCTACTGATTGTGGAATTTCCTCTCTCTATTTAAAGATGTATTTATTAAAGGGGACTGAAATAGCTGGGAAAAAAACTGATTTTACACCTCAAAGAAAATACATAAACCAGGTATAGGTGCAGTGGCATGCGCCTGTAATCCCAGCGCTAGAAGGTGGAGGCTAGGGACTGCCTGAGTCTGCAGGTTCCAGACTACCCCGGGCAACATAGTGAGACCTATTCTCTAATAAAATAGCTGGGCATGGTGGCGCATGCCTGTAATCCCAGCCACCTGGGAGGCTGAGGCTAGGGATCACTTGAGTCCATGGGTTCAGGACTATCCCGGGCAACACAGCAAGACCTAGCGCCTCTCTCTCTTTTTTTTGGGAACTACATCTCGCCATTCACGTTGCCCAGGGTACCATGAACTCACGTGATCCCCAGTCTGTTTCCCAGAGAGTGGGATTACAGGTGTGCGCCACCATGTCCAGCTATTTTTTGAGTTTAGGTCTCGCTGTGTTGCCCCAGGCGGGTCTAAATACACAGAATCAAGCGATTCCTAGTCTCCTAGTCTCAGCCTCACTTCATTAGACCTAGTATCTTAAAAAAAAAAAAAAAATGAATTAAACATATAAATATTGAAAAACAAACAAAATACATATCATAAAGGGAAAATTTTATTTTTTTCCACACCTTTCTCCCCCTGAATGAAATGTGTAAAGCTACATACATCATGAGTCTGGAATGGGGAAGTTCTTTCTCATAACCAAGACCCATAATCTGTATTTATTACATAAAATCTAAAATTTCAGTATGACAAAACTGTTAAAATAAAAAGGATAAAATGCCAAAAATACAATTGCGACTTACTAATATTAGTGGATTATTAGTAAGATATTAGTAAGATTCTTAGTGGAAGTTTTATAGGAAGAAAGTCAACTTTTAAAGAGTTCCTACAAGTCGGGCTTGGGGGCATGTGCCTCTAATCCCAGGTAATTGCAAGGCTGAGGCCAGGGATCACTTGAGTCATGGCTTTGAGACTACCCCCAGCAACATAGTGATACCTAGTCTCTTTAAAAAAAAAAAAAAAAGATTTCCTACAAATTCAGATTAATTGGAGACCTAAAAATAAAGGAGGGAATATAAAAATTTTAGGTTATAGCAGTGTATCTTTTGACCTCAGGCAACGAAAGTTTTCTTTGAACAAAACGTAGAAAGCAAGAAGAGAAATTTAATTCCACCAAATTAAATGCCCATTAAAGGAAAAAAATCACACTATTTAAGAGTGTGCTAAACATCTGCTACACAAACCAGAGTGGAGATATTGAGAGTATGTAAGGAATAAATGCCCACGACTAGTAATAAGAAAATTTTTTAAAATGATCAAGAAATACAACCAATCACTTAAAAAAAAAATCAACAAATATATGAAATATCAATATATTTGAAAAGTGCTTATATTCATTAAGAACGCACAAACTGAAAAACCATAATGAGGTATCATTACACAACTACAAAATAAAAGAGGCAGAATTCATTGCTTCTTGGCCTTTTGGCTAAGATCATGTGTAAAAGCGGTAGAATTCACAATGCCAAGTATTGTGAAGGACATAAAGCAACTTCAACTGGTAGAAGCAACTGATATGACCACTTTGGCATTATCTATAAGAATGCAACCCTATTTACCCCATGACCCAGCAATTCTACTTCAAATTATTTACCTAACAGAAACCTATGTATGCATAGGTTCACCAAGACATATTAACTTGAACCACATGAAACTTCCACTTTTAAAACAACTGAATATGAGCAATTTCATGTGGTTTAATATAATAGAAGTAAATGTATACATAGCAACAACTTTTTTTCTAAAACACTTAAGGTTGCAACCTAAATACAATAGAACTAAAGCTACTACATTACTATAGAAATATATCTTATAGAAAACTCACTGCAGGGAGCAATTTAGTAATTTTTTTAATTAAAAATGTACATGTCAAAGAAATGAACTTTCCATTGAAGCAAGCAGTTTCATTTGCAAGTATTTACAAATAACTATCCATGAACATGAAATAACAACTACTCAGGAAATTTACTATAACATTTTCTGGTTGTTTTTAGAAACAATATAAATATCTATGAATAAATAATTTTCATATAGTGACATACCTGAATACTACACAACTGTTCAAAAGAATAAGACAGGTCTACATTATATATAGATATGAGTCACCTTTCAGATGGGAATGACTGAAGATAAGGGAAAAGATTCTTGTGCCCCCTGCCTCTTACAGTGTCTATGGATATTCTATTCAAAAGCTTAAGAAGTGAAAACAGACAGGTGCACACAAAGTAACTTAAAGTGTAATAATAGTACCAAACGGAGGTATCTTTAGAGTTCTTAAAAGTTAATGACTTGTATTTATATATAAAATACAATGAAAACATGGAATTTGCTTCAAAACAATCCATTGTGGAAAGTAAGATAAAAATGAAACAAGGCAGGTTATGAAGTGATGTTCACTAAAGCAAGATACACACAAAGGTATGTGTATGCTGTGTATATATGTATATATGTATATATATATACACACATACACACACATATTTACATAACTATATGCTAGTCTGTATGTACTAACCAACTTCCTTCACATTTCTTATAAGAAAATGAATTATTTCTTTGCATTTTTCATGAAACCTACCATAACACAGATGAAGAAAAAGAAGTCAGAGATGGCAAAAGTTCTCACTTAAATCAATGGTTAAGAAATGCTTCCCCCCCCAAATAAATGTCCTCAAAAGAACAAGAGCAAACTCTTACATTACACGACCTATAGCCTACTCAAAATGAAATACTGAATGAAGTAGATAAATCATCTTAACCCAAATTAATAGAAGAGATGCAGAAGAAGAGTTTAAAATTTTACAATGTCTTGGTTTGACAAGACAAGACCAAATGTATTGGGCAAACAGCAAATGCATACCCATGAAATACAAGTAATTCAAAAAAGTTGAATTGGTGGGGCTTAAATATCTACGTGACTCTCAAGAGAAGAGGGAACAAACTTACTCAATATGTAGAAAGCATTCAATCCACAGAAATTATAAGCGTTGATGGGAAAGAACACTGAAGCACTATCAGAGCTATCCAAGAAAAGGATGACTTAGGCAGTGAGCAATTCTCCCTGGTCAAAAATAATTATTTGATAAAATGGGCCACTATTGAAATTAATAACTTCTACTCTGCAAAAGACACTGCTAAGAGTACAAAGAGAAGGCTGGGCACGGTGGCATGTGCCTTTAATTCCAGTCTAAGAAGGGAGGCCAAAGAGAGGAATTGCTTGAGTCCATGAGTTCAAGACCCACCCCAGGCAACATAGCAAGACTAGTATCAAAAAAAAAAAAAAAAAGTACAAAGAGAAGCACTCAGAAAATGTCTGCAATAAATTTATCTGAGAAAAGATTTGTATCCAGAATCTGTAAGTTAAATGAGAAAATAAACAACAATCAAAAATGATTAAAAAAAGGGCCGGGCACGGTGGCTCATGCCTGTAAGCTTCAGCCTATGAAGTGGCTGGGGCTAGGGATCGCGGTTCGAGTCCCGCCTGGGGCCCATAGTGAGACTAGTTCCAAAAAAAAAATAGCTGGGCGTGGAGGCGTGTGCCTGTAATCCCAGCTACCTGGGAAGCTGAGGCTGGGGATTGCTTGAGTATGTGGTACACCGGGCAACAAGAGCCTGCAGTTCCACAGGCAAAAATACCAAGACCTAGTCTCAAAAAAAAAAAAAGATAAAAAAATCTGAGCGAGTATCAACAAAGAAACCATACTGATATTAAATAAGTATATGAAAAAACTTATCATTAGTCACTAGGAAAATGAAAATGAATAATTTCTTTAATGTGGTAAGAAAGCTTGCACATCAATATGTCCCAGAAGAAAAAACTAAAGACACAAAAAGTAATTAATAAAAATAGAAAATAAAAGATACTCAATTTTAATCATAATTTAAAAAACAAAGCACACAATACTGTATGCCAATTACATCCCAATTGAATGGGAAAAAAGTAAAAATAAAACAAAGTTGAACTAGATTTATACTCACAAGGACTTAGTATGTGTCTGGTACTAAATACTTTCTATTAATTTATTTGATAAATAGCAAACATCTGAAAAGGGTACTACTACAAGTTCATAAACCCTTCTCTACAATTTCCACATGCAAAAAGTTCTGAAAGTTGTTTCCTCACAATGTATTCTGAACCTAAATGAGGTTACTTGTAGCATTTACCCTCTTAAGATCTTTATTTTTTCTCCTGAAGAAATATTGTCCTTGATTGCAGCAAGTCACCCAAGACTTAACTCCAGTGTGGTGTTAACAAAAAACATTTACTTTGTAAATTCCAAGACAAATCTGACCCCAAAGGTTGCAGAGATAAAAGTCTGTATTCCATTCTGCACATGAGGGATAGTAAGTAGATTTAAGTTACTGATAGTCACACAACTAAGTGGTGTTTATTATCTGAAAAATAAAGCGACTTCAAAAGAAAATAAGAACAGTAGAAAATAAGAACAGTGAGTGGAACACTCCAAGAGCATGACATTAAGAAAAAACTAGCTAACCCGAGCACAGTGGCTTGTGCCTATAAGCTTCAGCCTATGAAACGGCTAAGGCTAGGGATCGTGGTTCGAGTCCCGTTCAGGGCAACATAGTGAGACCTAGTCCCAAAAAACAGCTGGGCGTGGTGGTGCATGCCTATAATCCCAGCTACCTGGGAAGCTGAGGCTGTGGATTGTTTGAGTTCGTGGTTACCCAGGCAACATGAGCCTATGGCTCCACGGGCAAAAACAGTGAGACCTAGTCTTAAAAAAAAAAAAAAAAAAAGATTCAAAAGTATCTTTTAAAAATGCTCACTGTTTGTAAATAGTCAAAATATCCCTAGGTCTCACTATTTTTGCCCACAGAACCACAGGCTTACGTTGCCCAGGGTATCACAGACACAAGCAATCCCCAGCCTCAGCTTCCCAGATAGCAGGGATTACAGGTATGTGCCACCACCTAAAGACTATTTTAAAAGTAGGGTAAATCTATTCAGTGGGAAACTATGACCCTAAAAAATAACATTACATCTATAAACTGAAATGTTTAAAATATTTTTGCTGAAGCGTTTTTTTAAGGACACTGTGTTTTGGGGAGACTGATTTGATACTATGATAATTAAAGATTACAAAAGATGTCTAAGAAATTTTTAACAGCCTCTGCTTCTGTGGAAGGGAACTGATTTTTCACTGTCAAAAAAGAGTGCATGGCTATTTATCAGAGGCATCAAGAAAGCATATCTTCCTGAGGCTCAATTTTACTTAACAGTTTGAAAAAATTTATTTTTTTTATTTTTTGAGACGAGGTCTCACTTTGTTACCTGGGGTACCAGGGACTCAAGTGATCCTCAGCCTCAGGTAACTGGGATTACAGGCATACACCACCACGCCCAGCTAGGAATCACTATGTTGCCCCAGGCAGGTCTCAAACCCACAGACTCAAGCTACTCCTAGTCTCGGTCTCCCTTTCTAGTCTAGGATTAAAGGCACCCAGCCATTTGAAAAATTAAAATGAGTAAGTATTTCAACTGTCCACCTAAAGTATTTTTGTATTTTATAACACATACCTATAAAACCCAAAATTTACATGTAAGACAAAACAAAATACTCAACTGGGCCCAACACACAAAGCAGTCAGTGTAAGTCAACTCAATTTCCAACAAAGACCTTTGAAGTTTCACAAAGACCTTCTAAAATATATATAGGGACAATTCAGTCTTAGTGAAATTCATTCCTAAACCATCAACTTCCACATGTCCTCTGGTCCAAAAACAGATCTGCCAAGAACGTGAATTAGTTATTTTTCCCACACATTACAAATAGGGCCATATTATATTGCTCAAATATCCCTAACCTTACTGTGGTCCAGTACTCCAACTCTTGTCATGATGTATAAATTGACCTCTGTGCTTAAATGAGTATTAATGCCTGGGTGACAAATCTTTCGCTTGTCAGGGTCTTTTAAGTATTGCTTTCCAATAAAAAGTGCCAACAGAACTCTTTTCATTCTTATTTTTGTTAATGGTTTCTCAATATTAACATGAACTAGAAAAAAAGGTTGATGTCAAAGCATTTTGTTATTCTAGCAATAATGTCCATCCAAATATTCATGAATTGAAAAAAGCCCACCTATCACCTATATCTTCAGGGGATACATTTCCAATTTAAATCTATATGACTATTTTATACAAAGTATTATGAAAACAATGACCAGTAAGACCAAACATAAGTATGTATTAGGAAAATAATTCCAAAGGGAAATAGGATAGAAATATATCCATGAAACCGCAGGCTCACATTGCCCGGTACCACGAATTCAAGCAATCCCCAGACCCAGCTTCCCAGGTAACTAGGATTACAGGCGCATGCCACCACACCCAGCTACTTTTTGGGACCAGGTCTGTGTTGCCCCTAGCAGGACTCAAACCATAGTCCCTAGCCCCAGCCGCTTCATAGGCTGAAGCTTACAGGCACGAGCTACGGTGCCCGGCTGAAAATATAATTTCAAAAGGAAAAGGAGCCCTATAAATTTTCCAACTGCAACTTAGAATTCATGAATTCATTCATTCATTCATTCATTCATTCATTCATTCATTCATTCATTCATTCAGAGACTAGGTCTCACTATTTTTGCCTGTGAAACCGCAGGCTCATGTTGCCTGGAGTACCACAGACTCAAGCAATGCCCAGCCTCAGCTTTCCAGGTAGCTGGGATTACAGGCACACACCACCACGCCCAGCTATTTTCTTGGCTAGGTCTCACTACGTGCCCCTGGTAGGACTCAAACCGCAATCCCTGGCCCCAGCCACAGCTTCCTAGGCTGCCACTTACAGTCTCCTCTACTTGGAATCTACTTCTCAAAAATATATTTGGCTGGGCATGGTGGCACATGCCTGTAGGTGGCAGCCTAGGAAGCCACGGCAGGGGCCAGGGATCGCGGTTCGAGTCCCACGGGGGCACAGAGCAAAACCTAGTCCCAAAAAAATAGCTGGGCGTGGTGGCGCGTGCCTGTAATCCCAGCCACCTGGGAAGCTGAGGCTGGGGATTCCTTGAGACTGTGGTACCCCAGGCAATGAGAGCCTGCGGTTCCAAGGGCAAAAATAGGAAGATCTAGTCTCAAAAAATGTATATATATTTGTACTTATTTTCCACCTCCTAATCCAACAGCACACCACTACCATCACCAAAACACTAAAGTCCTATGCATCCAGGCATCAGTGACCAGCATATTCACATACTTGGGGTACACTCCCCCTATCATTCCTTGCCTAGCTGAAACCTGACTAATGATGCTCTTCTCTTTGCAGCCTCCTCTAGTATCTGAGTAGGATAGTTTGGGGTCACTGGTAGGCTGGGTCCCCAGAGCGTCTTTTACAAAACTATTAACTCCTCCACCCTCTTATAAAAATTCTGCCACCTACCTAGTTACCTCCTTATCATACTCATCACTATCATCTAATAACCTCCTAGTCTTCATTTATTTATTTTACTCAATTTATAATCCACTCGTCAGTTTTGCTACCATCCTGAATTCCACCAAATCACAATTTCAATGTCCCAATTCTTTAACATGTAGTTTTCCCCTACACTCTACATCCCATCTCAACTACCTGCTCTCAATTTCACCCAGGAATTCAAGCTATCCCAAATGTTTCACCTCTTAAATACTAAATCAGATAATCCATTTTTTAATCAAAACCTACCAACTATACAACTTGTTGTTTCAGTAATCCCATTCTTGACTTTCAATGAATAGACTCTCAGAACACTCTCTCCTCTCCTACCCACCAGTCCTGTCCAATTTTTGAAGAATTTAAACTCCAGCGGGCACGGTGGCTCATGCCTGTAAACTTCAGCCTATGAAGTGGCCAGGGCTAGGGATCGCGGTTCCAGTCCAGCCTGGGGCCCGTAGCGAGACCTAGTTCCAAAAAAATAGCTGGGCATGGTGGCCCGCGCCTGTAATCCCAGCTACCTGGGAGGCTGAGGCTGGGGATTGCTTGAGTCTGTGGTACCCCAGTCAACATGAGCCTGCGGTTCCTCAGGCAAAAATAGCAAGACCTAGTCTCAAAAAAAAAAAAAAAAAAAAAATTTAAACTCCACGGTCCATCATTTCCATTTTTAAATTTTACTAATTTGTAACTTAGAGGTCCGCATAACTTTGGGGTTACATTTTTACTCCTCCAATTGGGTACTTGCTTCACTTACCCTCTACCAACCTCCTATGCAATGCCCTATATCTCTATTTTCCCTCCCTACTGCTCCCTCTGGTATTTTTCACAAAGTTTAACCGCTGTCCATAATTTCAATTATTCTCTGGGCACTATCCTAAATACTCTCTTCTCTCTGTTCACAGCGCACATGGTCAGAAAAAAGGCCAACACAGGATGATTCTAATTATCCTGTTCAACATTCTTTATTTAAGCAGGTTCTCACTAATAAGGACTACAAAAGGAATGGTGGAAAACACATTCGAAGAACAGGTAGGCTGATGTCTACAATTTATGACATAAACTTCAAGTAAGGCCTACTGATGTCCAGAAATTATAGTTTCTCTTCAGACAGTTCATGCTCCACTTTCCTGAACATCTGCCTGAACCCTCTGCTTTGCCCCCTCCTGCTCCTGTATGACCCTGCTCTTTTCTCTTTGGATCCTATGGTTGAAGATTTCTCATGCAATGACATTCCAGAGTCCCAAAACTTCCAGTTGCCCACTTTCTTCTCCCTTTCAAACGTTTCTAACAAGGTATATACAACACATTTCCTCACTGTATACCTCCTACTCAGACACTCTAAGCCAAGCTACAAAACCTAACGTCTCCTTTGCAGTACTCATTTCTATTTTGCTCTAGAGCTCCAATTTAGTTGATCCTTCACAAAACACTTCTCTGCTGGCTTCTATAAAATATCACTCAAATAATATTCTGGGTTTTAGCTGCTGTTCTTCAATTTCCTCATTTTTCTTCCTCTTCATCCATTATACATTATAAGTTCTTCACAGCTCAATACTTTTTCCTCTTACATGTTCCTAATTTCTTCTAATCCTCTACTTTCAAATAAGTTATATACTTAATTTCAAATTTACCACCTCCAACAATAAGACTTATTTAAATTCCATACTATCTCTTTGAATCAATCTCACAAAAATCTCAAATAGTTCATCGTGACCAGCAGAAGTCAATGGTACTATTCCCAGAAGGCAGAGAATTTTATGATTTTCTTGTACTGTACCATAGCTAGTATTCAACCTGAGTCTGAGAAAAGACTTGTTGCTGGTCACCTATACTACTCAAACCACAAGAATGACCCTTCTCTAAGATTTTCTCTGAGAAAATCTTTCAGAAATTATGTTCTACTTTAAAGTAAATTTACTTAAAAATTACAGTGTAGTAATTTGCTTAATGTTGAATTCCACTGCACAGACCACAAAAACTGTTAAAGCAGAAGATATGTATTGCCTGCAAAAAAAAATCAAAGTAAAAATTGATCGTATAGTGACAATCTTATATTAAATATAAAAATAACTGATTTCACTTTGGTACGAAAATAACAGAACTTTATGAAAAAACCCTTTGGATATCTCTCAGTTCTCCCACTAACAGTTTAAGCCATTCAATCTCTTTGAATTGTATTTTGCCTGCTGTAAAATGGGGATAAAGCCTGCCTTAAAGAGTTGTGATTAAGAATCAATAGCTATGTAAAAGGTTCAGCACAAAATAATAACTTAGTAGTAGGTCTCTTATCTATTTCTCTTAACTCTCAATGACACTATACTTTCAGTATATAATACCTCACATTAATCACCTGACCTTTATCCATTGATTAGAGGCCAATCTCTTCTCAGGTCACGTATTTGTGGCCTACTTTAAGCTTTCAAGTACAGAACAGTTCGTTTTCCTGTCTAAATATCTTCAATTCTAAATCAAACCTCGTAATTCTCAGACAACAACTCTCTAACGTATACATATTACTACAGTTTTAAGCAAAGGGGAAAAAATGCACTGGCTACAAAACCAGTCATGCAAATTTGGAGCCTATGCCATAGTTATCTTAATATCTGGCAAGGCTATGTAGACTGAATCCCAGCTGGCTGGCAAGGAAAGTATGCCAAATAGAAATGTAAGTCTTTACACATGCTACTCTAGAGTACAAACTAAAAACCTGTAGCAGATAGCAGAAAGATGGAAACTGGAAGTAGCCTCTTTTTATCCTTATTGCACACAGCCCTGGAACTCCACACCATAAAGAATACTCTGAGATCTCTCAAAAGGGCAAAATTTTATGTCCAGCTAATAGTCATTATGAAGTGGCACACCTGTTTGAGGATTCATTGGGTTTAATAGCAACTGTAACTTATTTGCAGCTAAAATTAAGAAATCCTGAGTCTATTTTAAAATAATTCAAAGGGTAGAGAATAGGAGACAGAGAGGGTAGTGTATAGAATAAATGTAAGATGTGCCAGATACAGACAACTGCTTAAGATGGAAAGAGGGTAAATGGGGTTCTTTTTTCTTTCTTTCTTTCTTTTTTTAGAGACTAGGTCTCTCTATGTTACCCGGGGTAGTCTTGAACTCAAGTGGACTCAAGCGATCTGCCTCAGCCTCCCAACGCTGGGATTACAGGCATGTGCCACCACACCCAGCTTTTTAAATGGGGTTCTTTCAACATTGGATTTTCCTGTGTCTGAAGACTCCAGTAAAAGTTTTCTTCTTTTTCTTTTTAATCAAATCAATCTTTTCTGTAGTTCTCATTCATACTTGCAAATACTATTTCCAGCTCCTTAGAATCTATTTGAAAAGCAGCAATCATGATATATTTTATTGTGAACTCATTCTGAGTTTCCTCTTCAAATAAGCCACAATTTTAAAAAGCAACTTTAAAACTTTTTAAAATATTTTATCAGGTATAAAATATTTGCTAGTAACTAAAAATTAACTACACATTCCTCTCTATAAAGAGAAGCATGCTAAAATAATGCCAGGAGATAAACTATAAATCTGAGCTTGGAGAAGTCCTTTTACTGGTAAAACACATTCTACAATGAAAAATGGTCCCAATGAGTAGTAAGCTTCCACTGGAAAAACACACAGAACTTCACATATGTATCTTGAACAAGCTTAATCATATAATATCTCAAAGGTTCTTGAATAAAACACCTGAATTTGACCTACAAAGGATTTCTAAGATATAAAGAGATATACAAACACTACTTTAGGTATTCAAAATTTTATTTTCAAAAGGATCTCAATTTTTATTAAACATTATTAATCACTTTAAATTGATAAAGCCCTTTTTATGGAAATTTTAGGTTTGAGTTTCTAAATTTCAACTAAAATCCAAAGTCTATCTGAAAAGCATAAAGGCAATGACTATCTGACAGACATAATGCAAGAGAAAAGTCTAGGCATATTTTATAAAGAGGCAAAATAGAGCAACAAAGTATACAAAGACTCAAAACTATAAACAAAACTTTTAAATGGCTAATAAATTACAATTAATTTGCACACATTGGAAACAGAAGGCTACCATGAGAATTAAAAGTATTCCCTCAAATTTCCTTTCTTATCCTAAAGAGGGCTGCCAGGGCTTCTGCAACTCTAGGTAGTCAAGGGCTAGGATATTTTGAAAAAATGAAATATTTAATATGTTAAAACATTCCCTTCCAATTAAGGATGCCTTGTAAAGAAGGAAGAAATAGGGACAAGTTGTTCTTGAACATACATGGTTTATCTACATTTTAATACCAATCTTCTACGCAAAAACTCATTTTTAGTGGAACAGTATCTGCACCAGACTTACAATTTAGCTATATTAGACTAGAAAGCCAACATCTCATCTCTATGGAAAACTGTTTCCAGTTCTCACAACTTCAAGTAGCAGTTTGAACATAGATAAATGGAGCTATACAGGTAATTGTTGTCTTTTAAGTATTTAACTTCAAAGTTCCTATTCCTCCTCAACTTAAAACATTCATCCTTAAACACTTGCCTGGTAGTGGATGTATTGTCTCCCAGAGACAGCAGTTAGAGAAGCCTGTGTCTGCCTTCTGTGAACAATTTCACCACTGCCTCAACCTCATCATCTTTCTTTCTTCAGCCTATCTGCCCCATATTCTAGATCAACTACTAAGGGATAGCAAGCCATGACAATAATACTAGGTAACTGAAATGGAATAACATTCCCAGAGTCCAGCACAATGAAGGTCATACATTAAGTGACTTAACATGTTGAAAAACAATAAATGAACTTCATTCCAATTCTGCCATTAGCCAACCTCGAACAGTTTCTTTACTTCTTAAAACCTCATCTATAGGATGAACTGATAAAATTCATTTTGGACTGCTAGTTCAATGATTATAATACATCTTAGCAGTTGATCTAAAAGTTGTTGGTTTTCTTAATGAAAAATTAACCTGAAGCTATAAACAATGCTTCAGGAAAAATATGTGCAAAGCATAACAACAGTCAAATCAGAATTAACTGGAAGGATCAAGGGAAGGACAGTAACAAATAGCTCATCTTTCTCAAGTAAGGGTGAGAAAAGAAGTGAAAAAGGTTCAGCATTTTTAATGAAGCTATGCAAGACAAAATCTTGTATGATACTCTTTGAGATACCTAAATTAAACTCCAAAGGACAAAATGCTCTTATGGATTCAGTACTAGGAAAGTTTTATCTTTACTTCCTTTCAAAATATGAAATCCATATAAACTTTCATATTGCTAAACCTTGCCAATTAGAATTAAGATTTGTCTTGGGAAGTTTCATCCTTGTCCTAATGCTAATAAAGCATACCTTCTCTCATGCCTCTTTCAATCTTAGCCATTGTCTTTTAGTTAACTGCATTTATAATCTGTTCTAAGTCTCAAATCCTTTACAAAAGTAGAGGTGTTAATATACATTGTTTTAAAACTGAATACCAGATGTCAGACTTACAAATTAATATTTCAACCACATAGCTACACTGGCACCAAACAGACTCTAAATTCATCTCAATTTACAATGAAGCCAAATTTCTCACTGTTTCCACTCAATACATCTTTAATCTTTGTAGATTTAGAGGGAAGTCTATACTCCTACACCTAGTCCTCAATTTAAATGCTTATCTGATTTCCATTATCAGTAATCATTTAAATCTTTCAGTAATAGAAATACTATGTAACCCTAAAACAAGATATGCTTCTTATTGGAACTAGAGCTTGAGACCCTTTTTTTTTTTTTTTTTTTTGAGACTAGGTCTCACTATTTTTGCCTGTGAGACTGCAGGCTCACAGTGCCCGGGACACCACAGACTCAAGCAATCCTCAGCCTCAGCTTCCCAGGTAGCTGGGATTGCAGGCATGCACCACCACGCCCAGGATTTTTTTGGAACTAGATCTCACTTCGTGCCCCCAGCGGGACTCGAACCACGACCCCTGGCCCCAGCCGTGGCTTCCTAGGCTGCCACCTACAGGCATGCACCACCATGCCCCCCCTGAGACTTACTTGAAAAAAAATGTTTCCAATCTTCCTATGATCATAATGTAATAGTATAGAAACATTAATATCCAAGTTGGTTAAGTAAAATTTCAACCTCCTCTTAATTTCTTAAATCTTTTTTAAAATGATCTATAGATCATTAGTCATTAAGAAAGAAAACCCAAGTATCATAATAGTTTAAAAATCATTTAATTAAATGGCTTACACAAAATGCTCTTTGATCAGAATGAAGAAAATCAAAACTTACCTGAAGTCATTAATTTAGCACAGCTACCTTTGCTTGCATCATCTTCTAAAACACGGTTTGTGCTCTTTTCTTTCCCAAGCAAAGTATCCTCCAAACGTAAGCATTTATCAGATACAACACTGTCTTCACCCACCATATGACTAATTTTGCTATTAGCTTCAAGTACAGAAGTGATGTCTTCCAGCTGAGCAGCTTCACTAGATTCTGAATAAGAGGAACCCTTACCCTGGGCTAAATTCTTTGAAGAAACCGGTAGAGACTCTTCATCACTATCAAATCCAAAAGGATCTCCAGTATTTTCTTCTTCCACCTTAGGTTTCTTCGGAATTTCTTGGATATCTGGTTTGAAATTGGACCTCTTCTGCCCTAATTTAGCCATAAACGTGGTCTCTCCCCATTTTGTGCTAAGTGTGGTCCGTTTGTTGGAAAAGACTTCGTCAAATTTTGAACTGCCATTTCCTCCTTTCCTACTATATGTTTTTCCAAATCTGGATGTCATTTTGACACCTGTTTCATATTCTCTGTGGAAAAAAAAGAGTAAAATATATATACATTTATAATCACTAAACATTTAACAGTGTTAAACAGGGAATATAAAACTAAAAACTGAATGGTCCCCTCCATACGTGCCTTTTCAACACTCAAGATACAAATCTCTAAAAATGGTTAATATGAAGACAAGTATAAAGATGGACTTATTTTTTACTCTATATTCTATATAGCAAATTTTTTAGACAGTGAGTATATATTCATATGGTATTTACAAAGTAAGAAAGTATAATGACTAGAGAACTTATAATACAGCACTCACAAAGTCAAGTTACAGTGGAATGGGTTGTCTTTTTTTTTAAGTTTCAAATGAGTCTTCTTAACCTCCTCACATACACCATTTTCTCTTTAACTATCTGAAAGGACAGTTATTACTAATATAAAATCTTGAGCACAAAATGTTAATTTTCAGATTTCAAAAATGTCAAATAATTGACTAAATTTAGTTCTCTGAAATTTCGGAGCACTTATTCATGAGGGAGGAAAAATTAGAAAAAATATGGTGCTCTTTTTCCATGCATTATAACCCTCACTATTAACCCAATCTTAAAGATAATGATTCTTGGTCTAATGTAATTTGAACTGTAACTTCAAAAATATTCCTTAGTTGGTCATCTCCCTAAGCTCAAGAAACCATACTTATCCTATCCTCTTTGTCCCTATAGAGCTGTGCTCATTTGCTGAGTAACATTTCTGGAACCTCAGATTATTAAATGAAGCAATATAAACATAATTTTATTTTTCTCTTTGCTGTATTAAAAGGATAATTTACACAGTGACAAATAATGGACAAAAGAATCTTAGAACAGTAAATCAAGAGTCAAATGTCTTAAAAATAAGCTACAATGCTTTCAAACACTATCAATTCTTAGCCATTTCTCACTCAGACATTCTAAGTTCAAATACTAATTATTAAGTATAAATGGGGAAAAGTGAGTTTCTGTCTAAAGGATTGTAAAAAATCTCCAAGACTTTGAAATTTACAAAATATTTGACCTATACTTTGCGATATGTTTTGTTCTAGACTTTAAATGTTTTTCCTTTAATAACTTGAATCGTTGTAACTTATAGTGCATCATTTCATATATATTGAGTAAATGGTTTTCACCTTTAATGTTTGGTTATAAGCCAAATCTAATTTGAGAAAATACTTGTTAATTTAGTAATACACATTTGCAATAAGAGAAAACAATTTGTAATTTGCTTAAAGATTTTTAACGTCACAAACCTTTTCCTGAAGATCATTGCAGATTTATACTAAGGAATCTTTGTCTTTTTTATTAAGAATGACTCAAATAAGTTTACTTGGCAGATGCAAGAACAAAGTTATACCATTTCTCCAGAATGTAAAGCAGTAATTCAGACCTACATTTACAGATATACCAACAAAGTTGGACCACTCTGAATATACTTAATACAGTAATCACCTAAAAATGCTGACTAAAGGCCATGCCAAAAATCTAGATTTGAACTCCTTTAGGCCCACATTAGAAAAACTCATTGTAAAAGTGGTCCTAAAAAACAAAGCATTCACTGTTACAAGTTCATGTCTGAGATGAATATTTAACATTAAAAGTTATTTTAAGCGATAAGAAAATCGTCCTTGTTTTTTAATAATCCAAGTCTACAGAAACATACTGAAAGACTAAGGCATATGGAGCGGAAAATATAGATGAAAAAAACGAGTTAATAACTGTTCAGAATCTAAGTATATCGGCGTTCATTATGTAATAGCCCCTACTTTTGATCTGATTTACTGTACAGTTTTTCTATAATGTCTTTTTTCAAAGAGTCACTAGTCAGTCAACTGCGGTGGCATTATCGAAGCCTAGATTGTACGGTATATATAAACTCAAAAATAAGTGTAGACCTCTCCGACACCGTATTTTAAGTATATTCCAAGTACACAGGTTAACAAGACTCAGGCTTCAAACCCCACAGATTATCCCAAGAGGAAAAAAAAGGACTCACAACCAAGTCTTTCCGGTCGATGGGACTCAGCCCAAAGCAAAGTCGAATTTTCAGGGAGGTGCAGCGGGATGAGCGCCTTCACTTAACCCCCAACCACTTCTGGTGTCTTTTAGGGCGCCCCCAGCCCCGGGTTTTTAGGGGCATCCATTACGGAATGGGAGGAGGGAGGAAAGGGCAAACCGAAGCGTTCAGAAATCCTCACGGGGGGGTGGGCCGGTGCGACCTGGGGTAACAGGAGAGGCGGCCCCCCTCTGGCTGGAAGCTCACACAACTTTTCTCCTCCCCACCCCCACCGCCCAGGAAAGGGATGTAGCTTCCGACGCCCCGGAAGCCTCTGCCACCAAATCCCCAGGGTAGTGCAAGGCCTCAGTGGCGGCCAGGGGCGGAGGGAAAGACGGCAAAGAACTCAGGGCTGAAACCAACACACTTGACCGCGTTTGGAGAGGGAAGTCAATCAGCAGCCGCCCGGAAAGAACTCCGAAAAAAAAGGGGGGGGGGAGTTCTTCAGGTCGTTCCCCTGCACAACTTCCTCAGAGGCCGGTGGGTGAGAGAGCGACACTTCCATCATCCCCTCCCAGACCCCTACCTCCCCCCCCTCACTGGCGAGCTCCGGGCCTAGGCAGCAGCCCGAGACCTCACTTACCCTCGGCGCCTGGCGGGTGCTTTGGCCTCAGGCCGCCTCCGCCTCTCCCGCTCCCAACGGCCCACGGGTGGCGCGGGGGCCCCGCGCCGCAGAAAAGGGTCGGCTGATGCGCCAACAGGGGTAAGAGGCTCCGCCACCGTCAGAATCCGCGACTCGGCTCTCGGTAAATAGGAAACCCGGTGGAGGGGGGGAGGAGCGGCGGCACCGCAACTTCCCTCCCTGCCTTGATCTCCGCCAGCAGAGCCCAAGCCTAGGCCTCCCTGCCGCCGCCGCTAGAGCCGGTACCGGAGCCAGCTACGTGCCCCCACTGGGCCGCCGCCGCCTCCTGCGCCGCCGCTTCCGCCGGTGAATGGTCAGCGCTGGAGTTTGAACAGGGCCCTGAACCATCTCAACGCCATTTGCGCTCCCGGCCCCCACCTCCTTCCTCCAACAGCCGCTCGCTCCGTCACTCCGCTTCCCACAGGCCCCGCGCGGCCGCCTGACCCCGCAGCCAATCGCGCGGTCGCTTACTCAAACCGCCGCGCAAGCGCCGCGTCCCGCATGCTCCGGCGCCCGCCATTGGCCGGGCCGCGCGGCCCGACGGGAGTTGTAGTCCGGGTCCGCGAGGTCGCGGTGCTGAGAGCCCAGCGCGGGAGCTGGCCGTGGGCAGAACGGTAGGGGCAGGCCCGACCCGCCCGGGCTAGGGAGCCAGTTCCAGCTCCGGGCCCCACCGGGACATGCAGGTGCCGTAGGGGCGGGCCGAGGGCGCAGTGCAGGCAGCTGTATCAATCGTTTCCCCTCCAGGGACCCGCCGGTGTCTGGGGACATTAGGTTGTGCAGCTGCTTCGGCCTGCTGGGGCCGCCGCCCGAGAGAAGGAAGGCGGGCAACTTGGCGACTCCTAGCCGTCCTCGAGCCGGGTCCTGGCCCCGCGCAGGTATCGACGGCAAGAGCTGGGAGAGTCAAGCTGTAGACACTCTACTGACGCGGTCGCAGAGATGTCGCCCTCCAGCCCTAAATGCCCTCCCGCCGACTCTTAGGTCCTTTGTAGTTCTTTCCACGTCTTTCTCACACCCGTTAAAACTGGCTCTGAGAATTGGACAATTTTAAGGAATTATCGTTATCCTTGCAGGATGTGATAACAGTAATGTGGTTATGTTGCACACACAAAGACGTACGAAAGTTTTAACGGGTACTATAATCTGGTGTCTGGGATTTACCTTAAAATAACACCTACAGAAAACTGGAGGGAGAATGAAACAAGCTAGCTGGTTGTTTTTAATTGTTGATGCTGTGTGATCAACGCAGGCTCTTTAGTCTAGCCTCTCTGCTTGTAGATCTGAAATTTTCCATAATAAAATGTTTACAGACCTGAACCAGTGATTTTTGCCTCTGGGGAAGGAAAGAAGTTGGGGATTGATGGGAGGAAAGGGTATTTTTGCTATAACCCTTTCTGTAATGTTTGAGGTTTCTTCCTCTTAGAGTATTTCATATTTATAATACTGGAAAGCATGGAGGGAATTTTTGTTTTTCTAAGGCTCCAATAGGAAACAAAGTTCTAGAGTGGTTCAGTCGGTCCTGGAAAGAGGCATGACTGATCATCAGACTCATCATACCAGCCTGCTGTTTGTTCAGCACTTAATGGAAATTCACTTAAAAAATAGAAAACTACTACCTGCTTTCACTGAAAAGCCCACCCCTTATTCCTCACATGGATAATTGGCTTTGAGGACACCCAGAAGTTACCAAGTTCCTCCAATATATCTGGGAAACTGCGAATAAAAAAAAAAGAAAAACTGGTCCAGACATCCTGTCACCCTTCCCAATTGGAATTTATTGATTTTAGCATGATTGCATTGTTTTACTCTTGAGCATCTGCCTGCAAAATTTGTATTCTGACATCTACTATTTCCCAAATAATGTATCAGTACTTTCAACTCTAGTTCAGATGAATGAAATCTTTAACAGATATTTGTGTCCCACCGTGGATGGTATGTGAATGACTTTTATTTGGGTCAGTTTTGTCTTTAAAAAAAAAAAAAAAGGCATAGGATCTTGTTTTGTCAGTTTGTTTGAAGATTGCCGGCAAAGGTGCAAACTGCACTTACTATAATTATTTAGATGACACTGTGGTGGGTGCTAATTAAGGGGTAATTATCATCAGAGGCTAAGGCTAAGATCAAAAAACCAAAAGTGGTAGACAAATACAAGATCTTCCTATAGAAAAGTGTTGTGAACCCTCCAAGACAAGGATACGCTGGCACAGTTTCGTTTGCACAGGCCTAGCTAGTACTGAAGACTTGATTGGGTTAGTAACTCTTAAATAGCTAATCCATAGAATTGTTTGAGTGCTTTTTGTGGAGTAGTTGTGTTAAGTAATGGAAACGTAGTATTTTTTTAAAACACATTTTTCTTTTGGTAATTTTTTAAATTTTCTTATTTTCATACATGTCGTATTTGTATAGTTATTCCCTTTAGGTATGGCCCTCCATCAACAATGCACCCCTATACCACCACCCCACTTCTTTTTCCCAGTTCCCCATTCTATCAGTCCAACTCCTCTCTCACTTCAAGTCCTTATCAAAGCTTGACCCACTGGTCTCTTCTTTTTCTTCTTTGTCTTTTTCCTGGGTGAGGACCTGTGCTCCTGGACCACAGCAGACCAGGCTTCTTGGATCTCCAGGAGTAACTTTGAGGTGGGTAACCATGCTGAGCACATCAGGGACCTCTTGCAGGGAAACTGGTAGTATTATTGCTAATTAAAGGCTGGTCCTTGTCAGCAGGTTAAAAGCATAATCTGGAAACTTGCTAGGAATACAGAATCCCTGGGGGAGGGAGAAGAAATTTAACAAAAATACAGAATCCCTGACTCCAACTCCCCTGAGTCAGAATCAGCAATTTGACAGGATTCCTCCAGGTAATTGGCCTACACACTAAAGGATGACAGCATTGATGTCATCCTTTTAGCATTTGACTGCAATTTAATATTCATTAGGATGGAGGAGGGGAAAGGAAAAACATTAAGAACCTACTGTGCATCAGGTATGATGCCAGACTGTTCTGGAAGGCCTCATTTACATCTCTTCCTGTTATCACTATTTATAGATAAGGAAAGGAAAGACTGACATTTGCTCAAGGTATTGTAGCTAATGAGGGAATCAAACTTTTTCTTAAACATTGGATGCCCATTATTACTTGTAGACATTCTTGAACCTGGTAGAAAATAGTATAGTATTTGAAAATTTTTGAATTGTGTGGAAGCTTATATGACTCCTGAGCAGAGCTGTGTTAGGGCTCTTCAACTTCATGTATCCAACTCTAAAGATAAGTGAAGATTATCCCCTCTAAGACCCAATGATCCCTCCTTGCAGTTCAAACTCAGCCTGCAGACTGTGCCACTTTCCTGCCTCATTCCACTGAGCTAAGCAAACGTCCTGCCAACCAGACCCCATTTCCTTGTGAAGGTACTTAATTCACAACAGAGTGAGCTACATGAACTCCAGTGTGGATTACAGAGGCAAGCAGATTTTTGGGTTTTTTTTTTTTTTTTTTGTTACTGTTTTTATTTTCTAGCTCCCTCAGCTTACATTCTACCAGCCCATTCCCTGCCAGCCTTTGATTCTCTTCACTTTACTCAAATCTGCTTCTCTCTGCCTCTCTCTCACACACACACACATACTAGGTAGCCTGTACTTGTTTTTTCCCTTTGCCAGAATGCCTCTTTGCAAACTCAGTAGTCTGATTTTATTTCCCTTTTAATATATTTATGCCAGAAACAAATCATGGATCTGAGTCAAGTTTATACCCTTTGATACTGCAGGCTGATCTCCTTTGCACTGCCTGGAGGGGGGCAGAATCCTCTCTACTTTGAATTCCACTCAGGTGGACTCATACTTTAGCTGAAAAAAAAAGAAAATCTGATAAAACAAAGAAAACTCGTAAAAGAATCTGTTCTGCTCTCACTGTGCCTTTGTTCTAGCACAGGCTAGGGAATTGCCAGAACTGGAGTTGCTAAATAACGCTGTTGAGTCTTTTCTAATACTCTGTAATAGAATATTACAACTTACAAAAAATCAATTCAGAAATTAGAAATCAGACACTTTTCCTTGTCATAGAATGTGGAATATTGTACACGTACACATTGTAGTGGTGGTGTTACTACACATTTCTCTTAACTCTGACCACTTCCTACCCCTTCTCTCTGCCCTGCCCATATTGGTCATGTATGACTTTTCAGCTAATCTTCCCTAATCAATTGAAACACCCCCACTCCTAAATGCTCACTACACATTATTTTTTTCTCCAGAGCATCTATTACCTCATCTAACAAATCACATAATCTACATGTTTATTTTATGTATTTTTATCTTCCCTACAAGGACACAAGGATCTTTGCCTGTCTTGTTTTCTGCTCTATCCTTAGCACCAGACTAGTGTATGGCATATAATTGGTACTCAATAAATATTTGTTGAATAAATGCCTCCATTTATTTCCCTTTCATGTAAGATTATATCTTAAATGAAAGTGACTTGAGACTAACAACAGTTTCATATAAATTGTTGACTGCATTTTCCCAATGGTAGGAGGGTTATTTTCTTCTTGACTCAGATAGGTTTTCATTTTGAGAATTGAGATGAATAGTACCATAATCCCAATTACCTTGTTTTCCAGGATAATTGGAATATGTTCTCTGGAGACGGTGACAGCCTTTGGGGAATGAACCACTGTGTAGGTAGCTGAAAGACAAAGCAAGGAAAATTGTCTGGAGACAGACTGCCTGACAAGGTTCTGTACCCAGTAACCTGGAAGAGGTTTAGCTGCCTTACTCTTATCTTGAAACAGTTCTCTTCTCCCCCAGGGCCTCTCCCCTTATGCTCTCTGATACCCCACCCTGGCCCCCAACAAAAACCCTCCTGGGACTTCCCATAACATACAGAAATCCTTATCAGACCCAACCTACAGTGCCTGACATGATCTGTACCCTGACTACTGCTATCCCTTTCTACCTTACCAAACCAGCCTTCTGTCTATGACCAGAACCTGCCAAACAAGCTCCTGCCTCAGGGCCTTTGAGTTTGCTGCTCCCTCCCCAACTACTAGAGATATGCACTTGACACTCCCCAGTCTCTTTTTGCCCTTCATCCAGGTGTCTTCTCAGTAGTGCCTTCCCTGCCCATGCTATTTAAGTTGAACCCCTTACCCTGCCATCCTAGTACCCCCTATTGCCTATTCCTGTTGGTTTTTCATAGTAGTCATCATGTTTAACTGACATGTTAACTTGTCTATTATTTGTCCTTCCAATAGACTATAAACTCCGTAAGCACAGGGACTATTGACTTGTTCACTGCTATATGTCCAGCACACTGTGACTAGTGCCTCACACAGAGAAAGTGTGCCATATTTTTTTTCTCTTCACAAACCTTTTCCCTTTGTAAAGCAGCAGTAACTCCCTACCTATCTGTGTCTATGCAAGTGTCTAGGTGCCTATTTTTTATTTCTCCTTTTTTTGAATAAACCTGCCTTTTTAAAATATATTATTTGTGTACTGCATACATTGTAGATTGTGTTCTACTCTTCTATGTATTTACTAATTTTTTGCTTGCTTGTTTGTTTGTGTTTTGTTTTTGTTTTGTTTTTTTTGTTTGTTTCTTTTTTGGACATTAGGTCTCACTATTTTTGCCCAAGGAACCGTAGGCTCATGTTGCCCAGGGTACCACAGACTCAAGCACTCCCCAGCCTCAGCTTCCCAAGTAGCTGGGATTACAGGCACGCGCCACCACGCCCAGCTATTTTTTAGAGACTAGGTCTTGCTACATGTCCCCGGAGGGACTCGAACCATGATCCCTGGCCCCAGCTGTGGCTTCCTAGGCTGCCACCTACAGGCATCTGCCACCATGCCCAGCCAATTTACTAATTTTTGTATGTACTTGACCTATCAATTGCAAAACATACATTGAAATATACCATCTACTATAGGAATAATTTTATCAATTTCTTCCTATAGTTCCACATGTTAATTTATATATTTTTGAAGATATTTCCTTATGGAATTAAAAACTTTTTAAGTAACAAAGGAGATTAATTTCACAGCTCACTTGAATTTTCCATCCCTCCTTATATGCATATCTTTTGCCTTGTGACTTTGCAACTCCTCCCCCACCCCACCCCCACCCCCCAAATCTGGTCTAGCCTCATAACTTGCCTTGGACAAAGACTGTAGGAGAAATGATGCAGTTCTGAGCCTGAACCTTAAAAAACCTTACATATTTCCATATTCTCTCTTGGATCCCTGCCTCCACCATGAAAACAGGGCTGGGCTAGCCTGCTGGAGCTGAAGAATAAGAAGCCATAAGGAAAAGAGCTGAGGTTATCCTGCACCACTCATTAGTCAGCAGACTCCAAAAACACAAGTCCAGCCAGTATCAGCATAGCCACCTACCTGAAACTGCCCAGATTCACTGTAAGCCCACCTGAGAACAAAAGAAATGCCCACCTGACTTGCAGATTCATGAAAAGTTGTAACTACTTATTATGTTAAGCCTCTGAATTTTGTAGTGGTTTGTTATATAGTATTATTGTGACAATAAGTAATTGATGGTTAATGCTGCCTCATTAAAGTCTCAATCTCAGAAAGACTTTACTGACTATTTGGGCAATTTAAATCAGCTCTCTCGTCTCTATATAAAACCACTGCATTTTATTCTCAACTCTTGTCATTCTCCTAAGTTATTTGCCAGTTTGTTATCTGTCTGTCACTAGACTGTCAACTGTGTGAGCGTAGAGAATTTTTTTGCTCTCTTCCCTAGTCTAACTTCAGCACCCAACACAGTACTTGCACTGTCCAACATGGCAGCCAGCAGCTGTGTGGATCCACTGAGAGCTGGAAACCTGCCTAGTGTAACTTGAGGTACACTGGATTAATAAAATATACACTGAATTTCAAAGCTGTACAAAAGAAAGAAACTAAAGTATTCCAATTTTGTCTGGGCATGGAGCGCATGCCTGTAAGCAGCAGCCTAGGAAGCCGTGGCTGGGACCAGAGATCTCAGTTCGAGTCCCACTAGGGGCACGTAAGGAGACCTAGTTCCAAAAAACAGCTGGATGTGGTGGTGCGCGCCTGTAGCTGGGTGTGATAGTGTGCCCAGCTACCTGGGAAGCTGAGGCTGGGGGTTGCTTGAGTCTGTGGTACCCCAGACACCGTGACCCTGCATTTATATGGGCAAAAATAGCGAGACCTAGTCTCAAAAAAAAAAATGAAGTATCCAATTTTTATACTGATTAAATGTTGAAGTGCTACTATTTTGAATATATTGTGTGAAGTAAAATATGTTATTAAAATATCTTCTCTTTTAATGTGGCCACTAGAAAAAATAAATTCATGGCTCATCAGATAGCATCAATATAGAAGAAAAAAAAATTTTTTTGAGACTAGTTCTCGCTCTTTTTGCCTGTGAAACTACAGGCTCACATTACCCGGGGTACTACAGACTCAAGCAGTCCCCAGCCTCAGCTTCCCAGGTAGCTGGGATTACAGGTGCGCACCACCACACCCAGCTAATATTTTGGAACTAGGTCTTGCTATGTTGCCCTGAGCAGGACTCCAATCGCGATCCCTGGTCCCCGCCATGGCTTCCTAGGTTGCCGCTTACAAGCATGTGCCACCGGGCTTGGCTAGAAGAAAATATTTTTTAAGGAAAATATAAAAATATAAGCTACCACAAAAAAACAAAAAATTTAAAAATATATCAAAAGAAATAAGCTTTCAAGCCATAAAGTTTACCTTAATGTATACTTGAATGGAAGAACTTTAAATGCATATTACTGAGCGAAAGAAGCCAATCTGAAAGGTTACACTCTGTATAATTCCAACACTATGACATTCTCAAAAAGGCAAAACTAGAGATCAGTGGTTGCCAAAGGATTACACAGAAGGAGGAAGAGTAATAAACAGATAAAGCACAGAGGATTTTTTAATGGTGTAAATGTTACTATAATGGTGGATTCATGAACACATTTGTCAGAAAAAAACTGAATTGTACAGTACAGAGAAAAGTTCTAATGTAATCTGTGGACTTTATCCATATCAATATTAGTTAATTGTAACAAAATCACTATAATATGAAAGATGTTAATAATGATGACTGTGGAGATAGGTAGAGTCATATATGGGAACTCTATACTATATGCTCATGTAGACCTAAAAATATTCCAAAAGATGATTATTTCTACATTCCAAAAGAATGATTGTTTCTAAAGTAAAAATTTATTAAGCCCTCTCTGTTAAAATTTTGGTCGCTCCCCACTATCAGAAAGTTAATATTCATTGGCATTTACACTTATCACCTAATTACATTTCCTGTTCCTCTCAGCAGTACCAGACTCCTTAAGGTCTGAAGTCTTCATTACCAGATCCATGAAGTCCCCTCTGTCTGGAGTACCGTCCCTCTCCATTTATGGAATCTTCATCAGACATGAACATACCCTCTCATATAAATCAATCATCCTCTCTTCCTTGTTCCCATAGGTTCTATAAATAACAGAAAACCAGGCATATGGTATTTAGGTCATTTGTAACTTTAAGTAATTTTATGACTTTTTCTAGTAAGTGTGGAAAATGAATATGATGAGTTTGTATATGCATATGCATGTTTATACCTGCACACATATGTGTGCGTATATATAGTTAGTATACATATAGCTTCAAATGTTGACAAAGAATTCTGATAGCTACAGGCAGGCTGGTGATTAATATACTTGAGATGGAAACAGTGAAGGCAGAACAAGGGTATTGAATGTCAGTGAAAATCTACTTAGGTTCAACTTCTAGCCATGAGGCAGTGGGAATAACCCACTGGGAGCAAGATCCATACCAGCAGAGAGGTGGTATTAGCTGATTGTCTACCTAGAAAGATAGGAGAGAATTTCATGGCTGTCTGTCACCTGCTTTGAAAGCCAATCTGCCTCTAACTGGGGCTCACCAATGACAAGGTGATTCTGTTTCAGATATTTCACTTTCAGAGCAGATGATTGTGTGGCAAAGACATTACTCTTTCTACAGTCTTATAGATGAGCCTCAGGAGAGCATGTGAGAACACAAGTGAGCAGGTTTCCATGTACTGAATTTACAGTGCAAGTTTCCCTGTATCTCCTCTTCAAAAATGTTCTATTTTCTGACTAATGATTAGGAAACATAAAGAAAATTGTACAAAGTAAAATGACTTGCCCAAGGACACCTAGTTACATGACAGAAATCTATCTTCAAAGGCCACAGGCATGAAGTATGCATCATCCTGGCTCCTAAAATATCAAACCAAATAGAGGAACCCCATTCTTCTGTTTGGAGGAGTTAGGATCTCAATTGACATCCCAGGGGTGCTTAGATAAAGAGACAGGTTCAATAAGGAATGGTCTGATAACTGCAAGATAGTATAACAGACTTGAGAGATTATATATCTGAGCTCCAAGAGTAAAGGGACAGACAGGTATCTGCAAAGCCAGGCTTATTCACCAGTTTGAGGTCCACCTGTACATTGGATGATGTACAATATTCCCACCCTGCCTGTTGAGACACCCGACAGGGCTCAGATACTGTTTCTCTACTGTGTATGGTTCTTCCTTCTATGTCCCTCTGTTGCCAAGGAGATCCACAACTGGCCCTTGGGGCACAGAAAAGAGTTAAGACTTCCAATCAGTGCTTACAACTAACTTAGGCTGGGATTTCTTCAGGTGACAACCTCTAGTCTTTTAGTGGGTAAGAAGATCCCTCAACAAGCCCCCTTTCCTCTGCATACAACCCAATTGACCCCATAGTTGGGCAGTTCTGAAGATTCCCTGAGCTGGGGGACCTCTCCCAGGAGAATGAGAAAAAATTGTCCTTTGTGTGACTTGCTTCATTATGGATGAGTGCTGTTGGCTCCCATGTATGAAATATGATCATTTCTCTATTTGGCTTTCCCAGCTTGAGGCAAAAGCTTTTTTGAAGACCAGGCAGTGCCTGCTTGAAGGGTTTAGTGGATTAAAGAGCACTGAAGTTGGGGACTTGGCAGGGAGGATGGCAACTCTCCAAGCCCACGAGGGTGCCCTGGGGAACTTCCAAACCCTTTGCCAGTGCACATGAGACCTGGAAGTTTACCTGTATAATTGGGACCCCCACATCCAGCGGGAGCTCATGCCCCAGTGGAGAGCAGGTGATGAACTCATGCTAGAATCAAGTTACATGAGTCACTTGTCACATGCAAACAGTACCTGACAGTGTCAGCACTCCCAGTGTTTGCGGGTACTATTGTCGCCAGCATTGAGCTGGTCAAGGAACCCCTGATCTATTTTGGCAATAACCTGACAGGCTATGGAATGTGGACAAGGAAACACATGCCAAAGACTTTTTTAAAGTACCCGCGTGAAACTGCTCTGAGTCCTCAGACACAGTGGCCGGCATGAAAGGCTCCGGCCTGCAGACCAGTGCCACCCAAGCCCACATCGGTCACGGCTATGCGAGAACGTCCCGAGTCCTAACCGCCACTTGGCAGCAGAACCGCCCGCGGGGCTCGAACCCAGCAGCCCCGGGGCGGGGCCTGGGCTTGGCTCCACCCGAGCGCCTGGCAGCCCCGCCTCCCACCTGTGACCTGGATTCGGGGGTGACAGCGCGGGGGTGGCAGGTGACTCGGCGGGGTCTCTCAGCCTGGGGTGCAAATAAGAGTCTGTTGATTAGGAAAACTCCAACTTGGAATAGGTACACAAAGGGATGTTTTTAAAAGCCACAGTGGCCGGGGCTGTGTAATAACTTACTGGCGTTTGTCTACAAACACCTGCCTGTCTCTTTTAAACCCATAAATGTTTGCGGGGTTCCCACCCAAGTCAAAAACCGGTTTGTTTGTTTTTTTTAAATCCCAGAGGTCTCAGCCTGCTTTCAAGGAGACACATCCGGGTCTGGAGGGAAGCTTCAAAACATTAACATTTCAAATGAATGCGAAAGGGAAAAGAAGGAGAAAGGAGATGGGGGAGCTTCTCCCCCGGGGCTCCACTGTGCCGGGGGGCGGACCCTACATTTACAAGACAGAAGGTGCCGCTAGGAGCCGCCTTTGTTGTGCGGATGACCTGGCGGGCACTTCCTGGACTGATCGATGACCCCACCACCCGGTTGTCCCGAGCTGCATCTGTTGCAGAGAATGCGGGCTCCGCGCCCAAGTGAATCCTGGGCTCCCGCAGAAAACGCAGCGAACGCCTTTGCTACAAGCTCTGCCTTCGCGAGCTGTTTTCACCTGCCACTGGGGACTGCTTAGAGGCCGGTTTGGCCCTTCCGCTGCCTCCTGGCTTTTGATCGCCTTTTTTGAGATTTTTATTTTTTATTATTTATTTATTTATTTATTTATTTATCTTTTGAGACTAGGTCTCGCTATTTTGCCCGGGGAACGGCAGGCTCACGTTGCCTGGGATACCACGGACTCAAGCAATCCTCAGCCTCAGCTTCCCAGGTAGCTAGGATTACAGGCACGCGCCACCATGTCCGGCTTGGTTTTTTGTTTTTGTTTTTTTGTTTTAGATTTTCAAATGCTAGCGGGCTTGGCAGCGACCAGCACTGCACCAGCCCCGACAAGGTGGACATCCCATGCCTCCTGCCTGCAGTGTTTCTTCTATGTTTCTACTTGTGCAGTCCCAGGAAAGAAGTGGGGACACTCACCAGGCTTAGGGAGCAGGTCCTGACCTCCGAGGGAAACTAGTGACCGGTGACAAACTGCAGGCCCCACCCAGCCATGAGCAGTTCTGCCCCAGGCTTGGCCACCAAATGCATGGCTCAAGGGCTTTCACTGATTGGCACAGCAAACCCAGGGCCTGTTCTCCCCATTCTCACCTCCTAGCCAGCCATTCACAACACTTAAACTTGAGACTGAAGCTATAAGTAGGTGCATGAGCTCTTGGCTTCCCCAGGCTTTGGCTTTCCTGGGAACAGGGTCCGGAGTCTCCCTGCCATGGGCGGCCCAGTTCCCAAGAAAAGTTAATCGATGAGTGTTCATGGCATTCAGATCTTCCCTACTTGCCTCAGACTGTGCACCCTTTTCTCTGAAAGCATAGATACCTTCCAGAGCATCCATGGGATGGTGGAAACCAGGTGTCTGGATAAAATGAGGACAACTATACCTGGCCCCCTAAGTCCTCCTGGTAGGGTTTTTAAGAAGCATTTGTGAATTAAGGGCCATCTGACTTTAGGCGCCTTTGATACATTGTGAGTTTAGATCCCAGACAGGTTTTTATCTCCCTGCCCAGAAACCACTGTAAGAGTCCTGATGTTGCAAAGGCTCCTTAGTAGTCTCAACCTTTGAGAAACTGATATGCTCTGTTAACTCTGTGCCCTGAAAAATGCATGTGCTCGCCCAATTTTGCATCTGGTTTCAGGTTCCAGGTCATGAAATTTATCCAGGCCCCAGTTTTAAGAATCCCTGCTGAGAAACTTCCTAGACTAGACTACCCTGCTTATCTGCCTTTGTCCTGTCAAGCTAACCTACTTGTTCCCCTGAAGGTACCTGGGCTCTCTATCTTCAGTGTTTCTGCTAGCAGTGAGCTACCTGCAAAAGTTCTTTCCCTTGCAGTTCTTTCCCTCCACAAGCCAGGCATCTTCACTTCCCAACTGCCACAGCAACTTGCTGAACCTTCTGACATGGAGCCCTCTGCATCTCAGCTCTGGTCATCGTTAGATTTGTCTCTGTCCCTAGGACAGGCACACTCCTGAGACAGGACCTTTATCACTTCCCTCTTCTCTGTCCCACTCCCCACCTCCTTAGTCCAGCTTGTTCCAGAATTTATCAAGTTATACTCCGAGTTCACAGGTTTGAGACTTGAGTTCGCACTTGAGTTCGCAGGTTTGAGACTACCCTGGGCAACATAGCGAGACCTGGTCTCAAAAAAAGCAGCTGGGTGCGGGGGCGGGTGTGTGTAATCCTAGCTACGTGGGAGACTGAAGCTGGGGATCACTTGAGTCCACAGGATGGGCACACTCCAGGGCAACATAGAGAGACCTAGTCTCAAAAAAGAAAATAAAAAAGTAATGACTTTCCCCTTCCCATGTTGAGGACTTTGCCAATATTCTGTGCACTGCTTGCAGTTCAGTGGCACGGGCCTGGCAGCAGATGGAGGATTACTGTGGGCCTGGTAGCAGTTTGGACATCTGGAATACCAAGAGCATGGGGTTTAAAGGATGACAACTTCAGTGTCCACTGTCAAAAAGCAATTCCTGAGCTGCTCTTAAGGCTTGAAATTTCTCCTGGTACCTCCCCACTCCATTAATTTCCTTTGCTGATATTGGTGATGCTTGTTTTTCTCTTTAAGCACTTACTACATACCATTTGTTAATTTCATCAGTGCCCACCAGAGTCAGGATGGACTCACCTGAAGAAAGGCCACCATATAGTCAGTAGAACAGCCTCCAACGGTGACTCCAAAAGGATAGTGAGAAAAGGAATTGCCAGACTGGGCATGGTGGCACATGCCTGTAAGCAGCAGCCTAGGAAGCTGCAACCGGAACTGGGGATCGCAGTTCAAGTCCCGCTCGGGGCATGTAGTAACACCTAGTTCTAAAAAAATAGCTGGGTGTGGTGGCGCATGCCTGTAATCCTAGCTACCTGGGAAGCTGAGGCTGGGGATTGCTTGAGTCTGTGGTACCCTGGGCAACATGAGTCTGTGGTTCCAGAGGCAAAAATAGCAAGACCTAGACTCAAAAAAAAAAAAAAGGGAGGGATTGCCAGATGGGCAAATGCCAATCTGTGGTCATTGATCCTGAGGATTCTAATAGTTTTTTATTTGAGTCTTTTAGAGACTAGGTCTCTCTATGTTGCCCAGGGAATCACAGACTATTGTTCCCCGGGGTACCCAGTACTCAAGCAATCCCCAGCCTCAGCCTCCCAGGTAGCTGGAATTACAGGTGCACGCTACCACGCCCAGCTATTTTTTGAGAGTAGGTCTTGCTATGTTGCCCAGGGTACCCTGGACTCAAGCGACTCCCAGTCTCAGCCTCCCATCCTAGGCTGGGATTAAAGGCATATACCACCATGCCCGGCTGAGTCATTTTAAAAAATGTAATTAATTTTTAAAATTTTTGGTTGAGATTACACCAGTTTATAGCAGGACATGTGATTTACGATTTAGGATCATGCCTTTTAGGTGTCTGCTATGACACACCACCACTGAGGCGCCCATAGTCCACCATAGTTCATTGTGCCCTATCCCCACTTTGCTCTCCTTCTTTCTCCCCTAGTTGGTTAGCCTCCATTCTAGAATCAGATTTGTAGGGTTTGCTATTGGTTTGGTTTTTATCTGTGGGTGAATTTTTTTAAGTGCAGCAAAACCAAAACCTAGCTCTTGGTTTTGAATACCATTCTCCAAGAAAGAACCAGGGCTCCTTGGAGAAATGCCTGGTACTAAGACTGGGCCAAGAAATGGACAAGATGGACCTGAAACCTCTTGTATTGACAGAAAACAAGGAAGTGCTGAAAAACAAACTTCACAATGTTGGGGATACATCAAAGGGGCACAAAAACCAACTCAAGGCCGGACATGGTGGTGCATGCCTGTAAGCGGCACCCTAGGAAGCCGCGGCCAGGGTCAGGGATCACAGTTTGAGTCCCTCCGGGGGCATGAGGCGAGACCTAGCTCCAAAAAAATATAGCTGGGTATGGTGGCATGCACCTGCAATCCCAGCTACCTGGGAAACTGAGGCTGGGGATTGTTTGAGTCTGTAGTACCCCGGGCAATGTGAGCCTGCAGTTCCATGGGCAAAAATAGCAAGACGCAGTCTCAAAACAAACAAACAAACAACAAAAAAAAAAAACCACAAACAACCCAACTCAAAGAACTCCAGTGACTAAAACTGGAGTAATTTGATTTTTTTTTTTTTTTTGAGATTAGGTCTCTCTATGATCCCCAGCCTCAGCCTCCTATGTAGCTGGGATTACAGGCACACGCCACCATGCCCTGCTGCTTTTTCAAGACCAGGTTTCACTATATTGCCTGTGGTAGTCCCGAAACTGAGAACTCAAGCGATCCCAAGCCTCTTATCTCCCAGAGCGGACTATAGGCATGCACCAACAAGCCTGGCTGAAAAACTGGAGTAATCTGAACAACAAAGGTAGATTATAGCACAAAATATAAAAGAAATATCCATGAGTTCACACTGACATAAAAAAAATGATTGAATAAATAACTAAATGAGAATGAAGAGACAATCTCTCAGAAGAATCCCAAATATGTGCTGTTGAAATCAATTAGCTGACTCTTACAAATCTTCTTGCATGTAAAGCTGTTGTTAGGTCTTATATTGCAATCTGACCCCAAGGATATGCTGGGTCTTATCTCTAGTTCAGTGAAATAAGTACTGGCTTCATGTTAGTCTCTTTGGGGAACTGCTGTGACCCAAATAACATTGAACTCTAGACCAATTAAATAAAATTTTGGGCACACAATCCAGAAATTCAGTGTTTGTTGTTTGTTGTTGTTGTTGGATATTTAAGATGCCCCAGATGAATCCTATGTGCAGGTGACTCCAATGTGCAGTTAAGACTGGTAACCAGAATTAGTAGTAGGTCTAGAGTCACTAGATCCAATCATAAGCCCTCACTAGGTTACCTTCCCCAACCCCATTGGCCTTCCTCTTGCAGGTAATTCCCTCCAGAGTCTCTAAAGGGTCTGTAAAGCCAGATGATTTCTCAAACAAAGAAACTGAGTGTGGTTAGCACTATTGTAAACCTCACTGTACTTCTGAGACTCCTGCTGTCCTCCTCATTTCTTCAACTTTCACCTAAGAAATAGTGAGACTTTGCATTCAGCTGATAGTGTAACTAATCAATGTTTGTACTGCTGGAGTGTGGTCTCTGATTTTTGGCCTCCTCAGCCATGTGGTCACCCAAGGTTAGAGATTCTTGAGGTGTAATTTTAGAGAGTCCCTGGGTGTTGCCTTGATGTATGAATTTTAGCATTTTCTTTCTTTCTTTTAGCTTCAAGATAATCACAGGCTTGTGTTTCTTTTTCTTTCTTTCTTACTTTCTCAGAACTATTTGAGAATAAGGTGTTGACTTGCTTATCCTATACTATTTAGAGTGTAGCCTTCCTCAATCAAGCTTCTTTGAATAGCAGAACAGCGGATCATGACTTATTAACTCCAATATTTACCAGGATGGTGCTTGCTTAGTATTGCTATACTTAGCTCAGGGGAGAGTTTACCCACGTTACATTATCAGTGCTTCAGGACATTAAGGCTTAACTTCTCTCACGCTGCCTTCACTGCCATCCCTGGGAGCCAATCCCTGCAGCCAGGTTCCTGAGGGAACCCACCTTACCCTTCCCCCACCCAGGTGAGCTGCCAGAAGTCATTGGCGCCAGCACCGCAAGCAGTGCTGGTGCAAATTACTAAAGTACAGATCTACTTTCAACCTGGAAAACATTCCCATCAACATGCCGATCAACACAAGATCCATGGTTTCTCAATATGTAGAACAAGTTAGAAAGCAAAGCACAGTAAGGAGAAAAACTTTAAACATGCAAACAAACCCTACAGGAAAAAATCCATCACCAACAAAGAAAGGACAATCTCCCGAAAACATCAAAGAAATGATGTGTATCTCAGCAAAAGATTCCAGCATCAACATGTTAAATGCACACCAACAATTAAGAGAAGAATTAGAAAAAAAGGACAATGGTATGATAGAAGCATTTAATGCACTAAGGGAAGAAGTAGAAACATATAAAAAAGAAAGCATCAATATGTGTAACCTAATCAACAAACTAAAGAATGAAAATGAATCCTTAAAATTGAAATTGAAAGAGACTCAAGATTTAAGGGTTGCCATAGATGAGCTCAAAAATGCACAGAAAAAAGCCGGGCGCAGTGGCTTGTGCCTGTAAGCTTCAGCCTATGAAGCAGCAGCGGCTAGGGATCATGGTTCAAGTTCCGCTTTGAGCCTGTAGCGAGACCTAGTTCCAAAAAATAGCTGGGCGTGGTGGCACTTGCCTGTAATCCCAACTACCTGGGAAGCTGAGGCTGGGATTGCTTGAGTCTGTGGTACCCTGGCAACAAGAGCCTGCGATTCCTCAGGCAAAATCAGCAAGACCTAGTCTCAAAAAAAAAAAATGCACAGAAAAGTCATGGCAGCAGAATAGATGAAATAGAGGAACTAATCAGCACTCTTGAGGATACAGAAATAGAGAGGACAAAGAAAGAAAGAGAGAGAGAGAAACAAAGTAGGAGGACTGAAGACAAGCTCAGAGATATGTCAGATTCCTTAAAGAAAAGAAACATAAGAGTAATAGGAATCCCAGGAGAGGAGAGAGTCATGGGAACTGAAAGACTTTTCAATATAATAATAGAGGAGAACTTCCCAAATCTGAAGAAAGAAATGAAAATAGACATACAGGAAGCCAAAAGGACACCAAACTACTTTAATGAAAGAAAATTCACAGTGAGACACATCATCGTAAAACTTCCAAGAACCCAAGATAAGGAAAAAAATAATGAGAATGTCTAAAGAAAAGAAACAGATAACCTACAAAGGAAAATCCATTAAACTGACCTCAGATTTTTCTGAAGAGATACTCCAGGCAAGGAGAGAATGGAGTCACATCTACAAAAAACTCCAAGAAAAAAATGTGCCAGCCAAGAATACCCTGCAAAGGTATCCTTCCACTACGAAGGAAAAATTAGAACCTTCTCTGACAAGCAATGTCTCCAGAAATTTGCTACCACTAAACCCCCACTCTAAGAAATTTTGCAGGAGGTCTCAAGATCAAAACCATAAAAGAACAAATACAAAAAACAAAAACACAAAATAAACCCCAAATGACCACCAGGAAACCATTAGAATTGCAAATATCAATAATCACCCTAAATGTCAATGGTCTAACCTCATCAATCAAAAGACAAAGAGTTGCAGACTGGATCAGAAAACAGAACCCAACATTCTGCTGCCTCCAAGAAACACATCTGATTGCTAAAGATAAGCATAGACTGAAGGTGCAGGGCTAGAAAACTACACTACAAGCAAACGGCCCCCACAAGAAAGCAGGAGTTGTCATTCTTGTATCAGACAGAGCAGATTTCAAATTAACAAAAGTGACAAAAGGTCAGGCACAGTGGCTCGTGCCTGTAAGCTTCAGTTTATGAAGCGGCTGGGGCTAGGGATTGTGGTTCAAGTCCCGCAATACCCAATTTCTCATTTGTAATCTGTTCTGTGTATTTCCTATATGCTGAATTTTTAGGAATTTGCTCAAGAACATCAAGGATCTTTGTGTACAATATTCTTAGCCTCTCATGTGAAGTGTCACATACAGGCAACCCCACAAGGTCAGTGGTTTTCCTCAGTAAACCCGCCATGACAGCACCTGAATAAAATATTTTCTTAATGTCAATTTTTATTGTGCTGGTTCACACATATTTTTGGCATCTCCCCAACATTCTTTGAAGAAGTCCTTGCTTTCTGTTGCAAGAAAAATGTTTAGGGCTCACCTTTTATAGCCCCTGCTTCAAGTTGGAATTCATTATTTTATTATGGTTTCTTATAAGTGAAATGGTATTTCTGGGTGCTAGGTGTGCTCATTGTTGTTAGCATTCTGCTCCTTCTAGGTTCTTTTAGTGTATAGCAATAGGAAAAATACACATACATACAATCTGTATACCTACCAAACTATGAGTTCACATTCATACCTCCAGATCCCAATCCAACATCACAGAATTTGTATTCTTTTTCCCCCTTTCCTTATATGTAACTCACTCATCTGACAGTAAGATTATGGTTCAAATTCTTTAACATTTACTTATATTACCAATTCCTGTATGTAAACCATCTTCCAAGACTGATCTTATCTCTGCATGAACTCAGATGCCCTACTCTGCACACTTGGACTCCGGCTCCCCAAGCCAGTGTGTCTTTCCCAAGTTGATGCCTTCATCCTGCTGGAGCTCTCAACACCCATGCCAGGCTTCCACTCTGTATTCTCTGTATTCCCTCCTCACCCTGTAAGACTCTAAACCTTTAAACTTCTTAATTTGGCTTTTCCCAGCCACTAAAGGAAGCAACTTTCATGCAGAGGCCATGCGTAGGGGAGACCCATTCAAGAAACCAACTTGTTAGCATACATTTTCCAGCTGTGAAGTGAGCCACCTTAGAAGTAGATCCCCTAGCCTTAGTCAGATCTTTGGATTGGATAGTTTCAGATCTCAGACATCAGGTCAGTCAGCTGAGGCTTCAGACTTCACTGAACAAAGACAAGTCATTCCTTCTGTGGTAGTCTAAATTCTTGACCCAAGGAAATTGTGATTAGTAAAGATTATTGTTCTACCCTACAGAGTTTGGGGACAATTTCTTGTGAAGCTAAAGATAACTAGTACATTACACTTACTACCCTGCTCAGGCTGTGACATTCTCACTGAGTTGCTCCTTAGCAGTGCTATCCTCACCTCAGGCTCTGACACCTATGCTAGGCCACCCTCCTATGCAAATGTCCTCCTAACTCAGCTTTGATTCTGTCTCTTTGCCAGGTAGCCATCCTAAACAAATGTTTTCCTTGCCCAGTTTAGTCTCCAGGACTCCACTTTGTGCCTCCATAGTCCTTTTAACTCCAAGCACAAATGCTTTCTTTATTCTACTTAATGCCTTTACAATGTAATTTTTCAGAAAATAAGGAAAGAGGAGGGGAGATTAAAAGTAAAAGGAAGTGGAAGAGAAAGAATTTGTGAGCTTGTGTTTACCAACCTCTTTAAATTGTCCTGCAAAGTTCAAAGCAATGGTGTCATCATAGTCCTTGAATTTCTCATTTCCTTGTGTGCTGGTTTTTTTAATGGCAGCCACTGGGTCCCCCAGAGCCTTGCCTCAATAGATACTTCATTACAGGCAATGCTAAGCAATAGTTAGATCGGGTGATTTCATCTCCACATGCTTTAACTTGCACGTTCCCATCCCTAAATAATTACTGTGTTCATTATCTATTGGTGCATAACAAATTACTCCACAATTTAAAGACTCAAAAAGAACACATACTTATTATCTCACAGTGTCTGTAGGTCAGGAATCTGAGCAAAGTTTGTCTGCCTCCACTAATGTCAGGGTTTCATACAAAGTGGCAAGCAGGGATAAATTGAAGCTGTGATCTCATCTAAAGACCTGACTGGGGAAAGACCCATGTTCATGTTCACTCACATGAGTGCTGACAGAATTCATTTCCTTATGAACTGGTCAGAAGTCATTCTCAATTCCTTGCCCTTTGCATGTCTTCAACAGGTTAGCTTGCTTCATTAAAGTATGCAAACTGCTGGGCATGGAGGCACGTGCCTTTAAGCTCAGCCTAGAGCATGGCTGAGACTAGGAATCACTTGAGTCCGTGAGTTCGAGACCCACCCAGGGCAACATAGCGAGACCTAGTCTCAAAAAAAAAAAAAAAAAAAAAAAAAAGCTGGATGTGGTGGCACGTGTCTGTAATCCCAGCTACCAGCTACCTGGGAAGCTGAGGCTGGGAATCGCTTGAGTCTGTGGTACCCCAGGCAACATGAGTCTGTGGTTCCTGGGCAAAACAGCAAGATCTAGTCTAAAAAAAAAAAAAGTGTGCAAACCTACAAGGTAATAGAGCAAGATAAAAGTCGTAGCCCTTTATCATCTAATCATGGAAACTGACTCTCATTTTTGCTATATTCTATTTGTTAAAAGAAAGAGGCCAGGTCTAGTTACACAGTAGTATAAATGGTAAGGAGTGGGAGACAGGATCTTTGGTGGCCATCTTACAGGCCATCACAGTTATCTTCAACTCTTTCTAGGAAAGAGTCTCATATTCTCTCCATTCCCCAAGAGTCTTTGCTTATATCACATACCTTATATGAATTCTTGTTCTAATCAGAAATCTTTTTTGCAAAATTAAGATATAACTCTGGTTTATTTAAGAAAGACTCATCTCTATAAAATTAGACTTAACATTCTAAAAAGTTTTAATATTTCAAAACAAAAACTCACACTAGTCATGAAATGAACACTTCATGGTATTTTGAATGAGTGTGTGAGAAAATCAGGGTATAAATGAATGGATTAACAAATTCTATTGGAGTCAGTGGACATTATCTAGAAGCATATTCAGTTTTGAACACTGAAGTTTACTATTCAGCAAATATTTTTTAAAATCAGGATACTTATATTTACTTACTTGGAAGGTTGTCAGCAATGTATTAGCGAGTGAAAAAACACATTTAAAATATGAACTTGCTCTGAAAAAAAATTCAGGTACCTTTAATTCTAACTTGAAGAGTTGTTAACTTTTCAAGTATCAAGATTAAAATCTAGAATAAGATGATAGTGGAACTATACATTGGAAGTCTGGAGATTCCTAAGGGAATTAGAGAAAGGCAGTTTCCCAGGAAAAACAAGACACCCCAAAGAGAATCTGGTGGCTCTACTGCTCTTTTGCAGAAGGCAGTTTGCCTACCATTGAAAACATGTCACACTTTACTCCCAAACTTAGTGACTTTAATAATTGCAAATGTTTTATTTTTGTTATTGGTTTCTGTTCCTGGATTGGTTGGGCACAGCTAGGCAATTCTCAGCAGGCTCTGTCATGTAATTGTAGTCAAACAATTGTAGTCAAACATCATGGCTGGGGGCCTGAAATTCTTTCTCTCAGCTAGAACCTTGGCTAGATTTTCAGATGGATCACTCATATGTGGGCTTTCCACATGACCTGGCTCCCCTCACAACTCAGTGGGCAGCTTCCTTGAGTGTGTATTCTCAGAGGAGAGAGACACATAGCAGCCGAAGTGCTTTCATGACCTGGCCTTTCAATCATACCACATCACTTCTTTTTTGGAGATAAGGTCTTGCTATATTGCCCAGAGTACCGCAGACTCAAGTTGCCTGGGGAGCCGATTCAAGTGATCCCCAGCCTCAGCCTCCCAGGTAGCTAGGATTACAGGCACCCAGCTGGTTTTTCAAGACCAGATCTCGCTATCTTGCCCGGGGTAGTCTCCAGCCTACAAACTCAAGTGATCCCAAGCTTCTTGCCTCCCAGTGGTTGGGCAACAAGTGCACACCACCACACCTAGCTCACATCACTTCTGTTTTCAATTTGTTAGAAGCAAATTACAAGGGGAAGTCCGTATTCCAGGGAAAGAGAATAAGACTTTACTTCTATTGGGAAGAATCTCTAAGAATTGTGAACTTTTTTTTTTAATTTGTGAACATGTTTTAACAACCACAACGGGATACATTAAAGAGATTGCTCTGGGCTCTGCAAACAAAGTCTTCTGGGCAAAAGTAATGGTAGCTGAATAACAAATGGCAGCTGAGGAGGGTGCACACCAACATCAGAAAGTCAGTTGGGGAAATAGTTCCTGGATGTGCAGTGGTCTAGAGCATGGAGTAAGAGAGGAGTCCATTCCTTAGACCCAGTGCAGGACCTCCTCCTGGGTACTCAGCTGCCCATTCCTAAACAGGCTCTTTCCAGGGCAGTGCCATCTGATCTGGCAAAAGATGTAGCCAAACCTGTTTCCCAGCTTAGATAGATCACCTCCTAATGCTTAAATCTCTTTTGGAACTATGTAGGTCATGGTCCTAGCAGAATGCAGATGACATACTTGATTAGGAAATTTGAGGAATGTTTGATAAAGGAATGCTGTACTATTTATTATATGTGAATAAAGTGTAGAGTAACCACAAAGGATAATGCAGTACTCTGGGACTGGGGAACAGAAGCAAGGAACAATACAACTCTCACCTATTCGGAGCCCAAAGGACAAAGTCTGGAGGTAGAGAGGTGGGCTGTGTGGAGGGATACCTTAAAGAAGGTAGGGACCATGAGTGGCAGGACCCAACCAGAGGAGGATCTGCAGAGCAAACTGGGGAACAAGCAACTCAGGTGTACTCTTTTCTGTAGGATACCTCCTGTGGGTGTTCCCCATTGGCCCAGGGAGAAGCCAAAGGAGAAGGAACTGGCTGATGCTGTCTCATCAGCTCAATCTGGGAACACACAGTAGATGGAGAAGGGTAAACAACTGATCTAGAATGACAAAGAGAAGACAACATAGAGATTAAATGGTAAAATGCATGGGGGCTACCTAGCACAGGGAAGGCACTTGCTAAAGCTTTTGATCCAAATTTCTGCTCAAAAGATGTAGAAAAGGCTCTTCTTCCAATTCACTGAGTTTTACTTGGTGTAAATGCATAGAAACATGTCTTAACACAAAACATTTAAATGAATTGCTATTTCCCCACAGGAAGGAGGAAAGACAAGCATAACCTGTTGGGAGATTATATAGGTTGCCAACCTATAGCAGCATCTAGTGCTTGCTTACTACCTGGGAAAATATGAAGATCTGCAGGTCCCCATCAAACCTTAATAATGTTTCCATCCACATTTGACAAATTTGTTTAGGTCTTCTAGGATTTGTATATCATATATTTTATCACACCTTTCTTGGGACCCATAGAAAGATGTTGCCAGGCAAAAAGCACCAGCAGAGGATTCAGAATAAATTTCAAAACCATAGTGAGACGTGCTGCCAGACAAAAAGAAAACCAAAAAGAAGAAATATATGTGCTCCTAAGTTTATTGCAACATTTTTCACAATAGTCAAGATGTAGAAACAACCTAAGTGTCCCTTATAGGACAAATGGAAAAAGGAGGTGTGGTTAATATACAGTGGGACACTAGCCATGTATAAAGAGGAAATTTTGGCATTTATGACAATATGAATGGAACTTGGGGCCATTTTGCTCAATGAGATGAGACAACAGAGAAAGATATAGAACAAGGTCTCTTTTATAAGTGGAAACTGAAAAAGCTATAAACTAACAAAAAAAAAAAAAAAAAA
>PVHY01003440.1:0-107911 GCA_004024945.1 Uropsilus gracilis
GTCTACAGGCTGCCTTTCATCCTTTCATCCTCCTTCTCTCCCTTCTTCCTTTCCCTTCTTCCTTCAAAGGCTTGAGAGCACACCCACTTTATTAAAACTCCAGATTTAGTTTTCTCTCACTTAAACACCGATAGTTAATAAAGACCAGTACCTCCACCATTTAGTGGCCAAAAAGAGGCAGTCTGGATTCTGACCCTTAAGTAGACATCGTGGATGTCATTGCCTGGATGCCAAACGGAGGACAGACATGTGCAATGACAGCACTTTTCAAACCATCCTTTTCAAAATATTCCGCTGTCATGAAAGAATCCTGTTTTTGCGAACTCAATAGCCAGGCTTTTTGTGAAAGAGGAGAGAAAAGCTGAACTGCAACCCACTGGGAAACCGTAAGAAATGACAACTTCAGGGTTGAGGGTCCCTTTCAGGAGGTATCCAAGACCCTTGGTCTGGTAGAGAGAAGGGTCTACCTCATGTTCTGTTCCTGGAGCAGATTCCCAGCATTATGAAATCTAACTTTTCAGATGCACCTAACAGGGCAGCAGTCGTCAGGCTGTGGCAAGTCTTCATTGGTTCAGCAGAGTAAAGGACTGCAGATCTGCTCTTGGGTAGTCTTTGGCCGGCCAGCCACCAGACCATTTTTTTTAATCCTCTAGGGGGCAGCACTCAATAAATTATGGTAACTACCGGCGGTAGCACGTCTAGTGCCGCTTGCATTTCCTTCCAGGAGCTCAGAGCCCTGGGTCAGACTAGAGAGGATTCAGAGAGCGAGCTGACCTCTTGGCCACCTCAGCTAGAGCCCACAGGTGGGGGAGGGCTTAGAATTGCTTTACTTCAGGACTTCCAAAGGCTCTTGGGACCTAAACACAAATCCCACAGGTGCCCATTGGAAAACAAATCTTGAGGGAAATTCTCAGACTGGGGCTGGCTCAGACCTGCCAGCCCCAGTTTTTGTTTAGACTGGAATCTCAGGGGTTTCGCTGCTCTGGGTTTGGTTTCAACCAGAGGCAAAGGGGTGAGGAACCAGCCACCGTTCTTTTCATTATTTTGTGAATCCACATCCCTGGCCCACGGAGAAGTCTGCGCACTAGAAGGTTGCTGGCATCGACAGAAACAAAGGGGCTTGGTAACAGAAACACCGAAGTGAGTAGAAAACAGATAACTGGTGAAGAGATTCCTGGCAGCATCACTGACTCACCTAGCACATTTCCCATCATTATCCTTAATTGTGAAATAATAATAGATAATCCCATCCTACATTCCTTTCCTTTGACAGGAAGGGATGTGGGGAACATAAGATAGATTTGTAACACATGCTAAGAGAAAGTTGTTACCTAACTGCACCCCAATGGAAAGATGGGTGTTTCCAGACTGCCCCACCCCAGGATGTGTCAGAATCACCCAGGGTGAGTGGTAAATATTCAGATCCCCTGGGCGCCATCCTTCTGCAGGTAGGGTTCCTTGGGTCTGGGCTGGTGTCTGGGAATCTGTACTTGGAACCCACATTTTGGGTGATTTTGATGCAAATGCTGAGCGGGTCATCCTTAGTGTTATGTTTACATGATAGAGGCACTTCCACCAGAGAACAACTCCCGAGGAGGTATTTCACATTTCTTCTCCAGGTTCCCTTCAATTAGAGTGCAGAAGTTTCAAGTTTCTGGGACTATCCACCAAGAACTTGTCCCGGTGGGTTCCCAACTTTACCTTGTGATCTCTAACATAGAGGCAAGGAGCCTATTGAAAAACACTACAAACCTCACCTCACTCATGGGGGTGGGGGGGTGGTGAGCAGATACAGGTGCAAAGTGCCGGCTGATGGGGTTATGGAACTAGATTCAGCCTTCACCACTGACCCACCCATCCACTGTGTTACTAGATGTTTGTTTCAGGTATGGTTTTCCATCTGTGTTCATCCCTTTGTACTCATTAAATGCTCACGGAAGCATGACTCCATGCAGGAGGTGTGCGAGCAAGTAAGACATTTGTATCTTGCCTCCTGGGAACACAAAATCTAAGAGCTCTACAAGTTTCATGCTTCCATAATAGCAGCCGCCTGTCACATGGTGCTTCCCCTTATCTGAGCCCTGACATCGACAAGCTCTCACCCTGAAAGGGGGAGATATGAAGCTTAATTGCTTCTTAATCTGTAATTTCCTACACCACCCAAGTTAATATTTAGCTGCATCTGTCGCAGAGGCAAAGCCCCAGTTAAAATGTAATAGGTCCTCTTCATTTCTTATTCTCTTTTGTTGGGAGCTGAAGTCCAGGTTTCTAGTCAATAGGATTTTCCCTACTCACCCTTTCAACAACCAACATTCTTCTTTTTCCCAATATTTGAGCAATGTCTAGCAATTTCTATTTGATATTACCTTTGGTAGACACCTAGAACCCACACAGGTTATTATGTCTCAAATGGCTTCACACTGAACTTTGTGTGTAGGTCTCTTCAACTTTTCTCAGACATAGATCCTAGATCATGTAGGAGACAATGCTAGGAATAAATAAACAAAAAAGGAACAAAAGAGACAAAATTGAAACATCTCTGGGATCCTTGATAAAAGAACGGGAGGAAGCCATATCACTCCCTCTGACTTGGATTAAGCATGCCTGGATGAAGCATATTTCCCTCTGCCACACAAATATTTATATATTTAAGGCATTGTGCTTCCAAAAGGTAAGCTCCTGTCCCCCACTCCGTGGGGCGGCCTTCTCCAATCAACTGACAGTAATGCTAGCGATATGTGAGTTTTCAGCCTGGGATTTGGCAATTGAAATATGCCTCATGTGACCAAATAACTGCATTTAAAATTGTATTTAATTATATCACATATCATTCCCTAAGCCCTCAAAAATACTTAGATGCTACAAGTATTTAACAGCTACCATGTCAAGCAACTCAATGTTAGATCATCTAGAGACCAGATCTCCCAAAGAGTCCATGGAAATTCACACCCTTGTTAAGTCTCTCAGGCTACCTCACTTGTTCATCAAAAAGAGACTGCTAGCAGCAGGAGCAGCAGCAGAGAATACTTGTTCTCTATTTGGTAAAGGAGAGGAGAATGCAGGGACTGGCTTGACTTCCATCCTTTCCAGTTTTGAACATTGGACTTTTCCTAGTCATCCTCGTTAATATGTTTAAAATTGGTTTTAGCCCTCATTTCATGACCACCATAAGTGATAGGTATAATCATTCACCCCCCCAGCCAGATGTTAATACATCTATGATACTTCATTGGCTATTCCTTCATTACAATATTTGCATTAAGTACCTTCGCTGCAGGAAGCGTATGCCAGGCACCCTGACAGGGCTTTCAGACAAAGGCCTTTCCTAGCCCCTTAAATAAAAACACACATTCTACTTGGCCATCAAAAGATAAGGCCAAGAATGTATTTGTAACTTCAGAACATATCTAGGAGATATCATTGAGTTTTAAGCTTGGAATTTGAAGTTATTTTCATTCAAGAAAATCTTATTTTGAAGTGAAAATTCCTATTCTCTCACTGCCTTATAGGTAGTTTTCTTGGAAACATGAATCTACCATCCATGAATGCACTTTGCTCTTCGCTCATTCACATGCATACAAACCCTCACCAACTTGTAAAAGTTTTTTTTTCTCTTGTTATTATTACTGTTTTCAAATTTGTAACCTGTGACTTTCGGTGCCTTAATCAGATATCTACATGCCAGGTGATTGCTACATTAGGAGGGGCAGTTGCTGCTGATTTGAGCATGAAAGGCAAGAGTCAGGATGTTGACCTTTGGACAGGAGGATACTCCAGAGTGGGTTCATTCACACCCACATAGTCATTAGCTCCCACTCTGCTTCTTCATATTTACTCCCCCACAGTTTACTGGGCTGCCAATCAATCCTTAGTATTTGGATGAGCGCCCTGCTGGTGAGGGTGCTCACAATGAGGCTTGCTTTCTGCAGGGACCACAGAATCATCTGTCCAGGCAGTCTCCTTCTCTATCTCCAGACTTGGGTTTTATTTTTCTAAATTAAAAAGAAAAGAGAGAGAGAGATAGAGAAAGACACACACAGAGAGTAAGTTCATTTACATCAAACAGCACAAAGATGAGATGAAAACACAAACCTCCCTCCTGCCCTTCTCCCAGTTTTGCAGTTTACCTCCTCGTTGATACAGGTCTTGAATATCATTGCAGAGACACTGAGGCTATGTTCCAAGTAAAACAAAAGCGCGTTTTATATTTTTCTCCTGAACTCCCTTTCTCCACTGACTTTCCCTCCTCTCTCTAGTCAAGAGCAGTAATGATTTTGGAAACCACTAGGGGGCAGCTGTGACCAAAAAAGGAAAACTGGGAAAATGAAGACCTACAACTCAGAAGGAAGAGATGCAAAAGGAAATAAGATGAATATTGAGGAGAGAGATCAACAAAAGGAAAACTGAAAAAGAAACAAACAAACAAAACACAAACACCATAGATTAAGAGGAAACGAGGGAGAACTTACAGCATTAAGAAACTACAGAAATTGTGTGTTAACGGGAAACTGGCAAAAGCCAGGCATTATTTAAGGGTGTTTTTGTTTGTTTTTGAGTAAACCTGTAGAACCTGAATTGACTCAATGTTAGCAAAAAGTGGAAGGTTATATTTTCTGAACGGGAAGGCATCTATCATACTGGACTTCGGCTTTCATAGGACCTGCTTCATCTGGAGACCTTCAAAGGGTGTCCGTTCATTTGTGGTGTGAAGGGTGGAGATGAGGGGCAGAAGCCTCCTTCACTTACATCTTCAAAATGCTTAAGAAAGCTTTCAGCCCTCAGCAAGGCAGTGAAATTAGCCTGCATATAAAGGTGCACTTCTATTTCTCAAAGCAGCAGAGCTCAGAAATGAGGGAATGGGTTTCTTTTGAAGCTGAGGCCATAATCAAAGTGCTTTCAGGTGTAGTTCAGGCAAACCTCCCCTAGTTTCAGCAGGTTAACTTCATTAAAGCTCATAGCTACTGCTTTAATGTTTTCTAGACACCCCCCTCCCCCGTACATTAGGCAGAAACAAGTCCTCCTGGGAACTCTGTACCCTGATGTTTTGCATTGTGAATGGAATGCAGGGGCAACATGTATGCTGGGGTAATGTGAAATGGAAAATTGCTTCTAGAGTTCAATAAATATGATCACTTTTCATTCAGCCTTCTTTTCTCTTTGGAATGCACACTTTCACTCCCCAACTTTAAAACAGACAGCAGGAGCTCGAGGAAACCCTTGTGGAAGGGTCCTCAAATAAAACGTGGAATGCCAGCATGTCCTGTATTTATCACCGGCTGCATCCAACTCAGAAGACAGATAATACCCAAGTTGTCCTTATATCCATTGTCACGCATCAAAATCCAGTGAAAACGTTCATCTTAGCATCAGTCATGCGCTCTCAGTCACTCATCACAGTTGTGATTCACTGAAGACCCAGAGTGAACTGGGAACATTTTAGGCATGGAATTATTGAAGAAAAAGCCTGAGATGCCATTGCCATATGGAATCCCTAAATATTGTGCCCGATGAGGCTAGGGCATTCTGAAATAACCAGTAGAGTTCTGAGAGTTTGGGGTATATTGCAGTAAAGCTATTTCAAATGGTGGTCATTTGGCAGAATTTGGTATTTTTTCTATACCTTACAACAAGATCTATAATCCTCCCCCCATCCTGCCCATTCTCTCATTTTCTTTTCCTTTGACATGGAGTCCTGGAGTTAAGTTTCTAAGAAGTTTTAAAGTTCATTATGAATATGTGGCCAGTTAAAAATATCTCTGACCAGAAGCAATTTGCTTCCCTTTAAACAAGGCTTCCAAAGTTAAATTACAAAGCAAGATGGTCCCTTTGTTAGAATTTGGCAAGGATCTAGGATGCAAAAACAGTTCCCATTTGATTTCCCATTTGGTTTGATCATAATTTAGAAGGAGTCAATGTAATTTTTGACCTTCCAACACATCTAGAAGTATGGTTTCCTGCTGCTATACCCAAATGACAGTATTATTACAAATACCGTATTTTCTCCAATACCAAGTTCCTTTAGCCCTTAGGAAATGCAGAAGGTGCACTTCAGGGGAGATCTGTATTCTAGGACAAGTTAGTCTAATAACAATGATAATTAGGTTAAAATGTAAGACAACATGTGTGAGGAATGCAGGACTCTGAACTGGGGTCAGGAGGAGACTAGTTGCCAGTTCTAACTTTTGTACTCATAATGTATGTATCTTGCATCAGATCTTTTTTCTGTCTGTGATTATACCCTTACTCATAAAAGGCTGGTTGTTATTCCCCAGCGATGGCCCTACCCAACTATTCAGGTTCAGCTACACTTGATGTAAAGAAGGGTACAGTTTAGAACCCTCTTTGATTCAAAAACTATTTATTGAGGGCATACTATGTGCCATGTGCTGTATGACTGGAAAACAGGGAGCACATCAGCAAAGATAGCTACTCTCAAGAGCTCTACTTCTTCGCAGGAGAGATAGAGGACATCCCTGTCAGGTATTTCTGATGGTGGTAGTGACTTCTAAAAAAAAAACAAAGTAAGATAAAATAATTGAAGCCAGTGAACCAGCAGACAGGAAATCTGGGTTAGTCTTCCATTAACTGAGGTGTTAATATAGGCTAGTAACCAAGCACAGGTCACTGTCTCATGCGTAAGACAAGGGCTAGTGTTAAATGGATGGCTTTCAAAGTTCAGACTGAAATCATTTGCAGGCTACAAAATCCACTTGGAAGTTTGTGATCAACATTTTTAAAATGCACTAGACAAGAATCAGTGTACATATTCACGAAATAGGTTCCTATTGCTATATATCTGTACATATAAACGCACAAACTTATGTATTTCAAAGGCACACAGGGACACATGCAAATGTTCTGGGTTCCTATAAATGCATTTATTCCGTGGGTTGCAGAGGATTAGTTGATTTCTAACATGTTTTAAAGTTCAAAATTATACGATTTTCTTAATCTTGTAGCCAGGGTCCAATGAAGTATAATTTATGCTTGATTTTACTTACTGTTGAATAAGTAGTATTGTTGCTGGTCAGAAAATTGCAGTTTTTAATTGAGTTTCAGGTATTCGATAAATGTTTTTTGAATTAATGGAAAAATGAGATTTCTATGGTAGATCTCAAAGTAAATTTAGCAGCCCTATGTGAACTGCCAAATAATTTATTGGTCAAAGTATTAAAATAATTTACTATATTCCCCCAAATGCCAGCCTTATCAACCAAATTCAGAATTATATTCTCCTTGTGATACTCAGAACTGCCTTTTCTTAGAATTCTCAAAAACTCTGTTAAGATTTTCTTAAAAGCGCTTAAGCATAGTTTTTTCCTAAGTAGGGTAAATGGTCTTCTTCCCACTGATAGCCGTACTTTAATAAGCCTTTGCATGTTTAAAGAAAGAAACGAATTAGTAGGGAAAATTTTCTGTTTCTAGTCTGGAGAGCTCCAGATAGCTCTTACTCTTATTTACGGCCTTGTGAGTTTTCATTTCTTAAGTCACCTTTTACAGAGCAACTGTAAGTTTCCTTGACCACATATTTTCCTCCCTTAGTCACAACTTAAGAAGTAGGCTTCTCAGTCTCAGAATAATTTTTAAAATTATGCATTTGATTAGAAATAGATGACCCAAGTCTTCTATCCTTCCTTGCCTAGAACTCTTGTTGAAGTCCATTGGGATGAGAGAATCAGACCGAGGCCATCCCATTGCGGAATCAATGATACATCATCCTTAAGCAAGGCAAGAGTCAATGGACCTTGCTCAGAGCCCAAGGCACATGCCCATGAGTTAATTTTCAAGTCCATTTCCTTAATTGCCTGCAATCCACAGTCAGGCAAATTGACTCAGAGTTTAGGATTGCTATGCCCAACCTTCTGTATTCATTCCCTCCCACCTTCTTCAGAGCAGAGAACACACAGATAGGAAGTAGAAATAGCAGCTCAATCAACTGCAAATGTTGGCCCAACATAAGGTAACACATTAGCCAAGGTTGTGTTTCTGCTGAGGGACACCTTGGTTCACCCAAAAATGTCCTCTTGGATTATGAGATAGGAAATTCTATCTTTGTGAATGAAAATGTATTAAAAAATAATCCAAAAAAGGGCACTGTTTGAAGGAAGTTTGTATTTTTTAAGCAAATCAGGGTCTCAGGGTGGGTCAGCCCAATAAATTGAAAATGACCTGGAATTACTTAGAACATAATTGCTTGAAATTGGTTCTGAAACTGAATAGACTGTTTAGACAATCTGTTTAGACAAACAAATGAAAAGGTATAAAACTCATGAAATGATTTTGCTATTATTTTATGGTTTTTATTTGTATCATCATTGTTATTGCTCCCATCACTAATGATGTATTTGCCCAGATCAGGGAAACTCAACGGGTTTACATTTCTTCTTTCTTTCTTTTCTTTTTAGCATTGTCAAGTATAAGTCCTATCAAATGCAAGCATATCCCATGCATTTTTCTAAGATGCTTCTTTTTTGTACATTTTCTCCTCATAGAATCGCTCATTGAGTCATTTTAACAAAGGCAGTTGGTGAAGATACACTATGACTAATAATACTTTTTTTGTGTTCATCTTTTTAGAATGCAACCCCCAATGTAGGCTGAGAAATGGCAGCTTTCAGTTAAACAAATGCAAAGTTGCATTTAGGCTTTTTTTGTAACATAGTGATGGGAAGAAATCAAAGTCTTGTCTGCTGCTATTTTTAAAATACTCACTAGGGCAATTCCATCAGAAATACTGTTACGATAGTTTTTGTATTTTGATCCTTTCTATTCAAGGGTAACAGCTCTGAGAAACTCCAGATCCCATGAAAATGATTTTTAAAAGTCAATTTGAACAAAAGCTGCTGTGATATTTATTAGAGTTAGTAAAAAATATTCTCTGAGTCTCTTAAAATGTGGTGGCAGGAGGGTTGTTTAAAGAGGAAGGAGACTCATAACAGTGCGAGTGTCAAGACTGGGATCACTCTAAAAGTTTCAGACAAGACTCTTTACCTTTTGCTAATTGCAAAATAAACAGATCCCCCTGCTACAGAGCTGTGTAGATAGTCTTTCTGCCTGCAGGTACAGGGGCGTCAGTTTATTTATCACACCAAGAGTTGTTAGTTGAGGAGGAAATTAAACTCTAAACTTCTCACACCAAGTTCTGTGCTTTCACCACAGGGCAATGTTCAGACTCCAAACTCCAGCCCTCCCCACCATGTTGTCTATTTACTCACATGCCTACAGAAGAACTTGGGAATAGGTACCAAAAGAAATACAGTAAATCAGCATCACTTGGTCAAATGAAGGGTTGTTATCTATATCTTGATCTAGGGGAGAAGAGGGGGCAAGGGGAAATTAGAGAAGGGAGGAGTACAGGAAGATAGAGAGGAGGGTGCTCGGGTGATGGGATAGTGGGAGAACCCCAGGAAATGCACTGATGTAATATATATATATATATACACATATATGTATACTTATATGCATGAATATATGAACAACAAAATGATTAATAAAAAAATTAAATTTCTTGAGAATTTTGAAGTTCTGTTTTCCTACAATTGCTATTTGACTCCACATCATTAAAGTATGCATTCAATCTTAATAAAAAAAATTTTTTGAAAAAACCAAAATCACCATTTAGTAAAAACATGTTCCCTACAATAGCATATGCTAAGCTGCTAAGGATTCCTCAGCATAGCGGGGTTGTGCAGATGCAACTTTTCTTTCAGTACATCTGAAAGTGCATATCGTAGAGTTAGGCTGCCTGTATGGAAGACAGAGAAAGACTCGGGCCTGCCCTGCATGGGTGCTGAGACAGACTCCCCTGCGTGGGAGCATGTCTGTTGGGAGATCTAGCCAGGAGCAAGCAGACAGGGTGTGCTTGGGTGGAGAGAGGTCATGAAAATTATTTCTCTAAGTTTGGATGAGGACAAAATAAATTAAGCCAACTTCCACGGGAAGGGGCTAGGTGTCATTATTGCTAGGTAATATTCTCAAAAACAGAACTATCTCAAATATTTTATTGATGCTTCTGGAAGAAAAAGTTACTACAGTTAGTTCAAGAGGGGTAGGGGAACATCGAAAGGTCACTCTACTCTCCGTCATTCACTAGCCTTGCAAACAAGTTTGATTTAACCCTCTAAGAAATACCTTTCTGTTTCTATAAAACAAGGCAGCTGAGACAGAAGCCCAGCTTTTTCCTGCACCCCAGCTCTGAGATGTGTGAGGTCACGGGACAGTGGTGATGTCGATCCTTGATTGATGTATGTTCTTTCACCAGTTGACTGACTGACATGATTTCAAGTGGTCATCCATGCTTTAGAAGAAAGAGCCTGCAATGTATAGGTTAGCACCCTTTGTACCAAAGCAGCAGGATTAGATACAGGGGTAGGAGTGCAAACATCACTGGGTCAAAGGTCATGGCCTTTCTGAGTAGAAACCAAGACAACCGCTTACCTGAGCAGCACTAGGATCTGGATGTGGCCAGCCTCAAGATCCTTGTCCTCTGGCCCAGTGTTGATCACATGTCTGGGGGGAGGGTTCTGTAGCAGGGGGGGCTACACAATGTACGCAGCATTCAGGTTGGAGCTTTTTAAGTGAGTATAGGAAGATCGCTCGGCGCACTGAAAAGTCTAAGTCCTCAGACACATAAGAAATATTTTGGAGGTGTCTTAGAAGAAGCAGTGAGTGGCAACAACCCAGGGCTATTTCCTTGAGCTCTGTGAGGCCCCACCCAGAGCTGTATGGAGCAGTGTTGAGGAAGAGTGCAACTTAGGAGAGCAGGATTGGAATAGTACTTTGGAGATGTTCACCTGTGCCTGGTGCCTTCTGGGAAGGGTGGTACTGAGGAGTAGACAGAAGCAGTGTTACTTTAATAGGAGAGGAGAAAACATAGTGGTAGTAGAGGGGTGAAGCTATGCAGAAGATGGGGACCACTCCCATTTGACTGAAAGGCAGCATCGATCTTATTAATTTGTTTTCTGCTGAAAACAACACACACACACACACACACATACCTTGAGAGATCCTAGTGCAACCACTGTCTACACCTCTTAAGGATAAGCTAACAGAAAAGTAATTTGTAAGGAACCAAAGATTGTGAAGGAGACAGAGATCCTTTTAGCACAAAAAAAGATGAAAGCTTTGCTTGTAGGTAGAATATGAGTTTCCTGCATGAACTCGGGGAAATCCACTGGCAGGAGATAAATCCTTGAAGTTTAAGATGTCTGATTTCCTTAAAATGTGACCATAATTAGGGAAATTCAGAGAGCGAACAGCAGCAGCTTGCCTGCTGAGGCCGAGCTCTCTCCGTGTCTTTCCTTTCTTTTTTCCACCAACCACAAGGACCCCAGGTTTTGCTTCAACCTTGCACACAGAAGGAATGGAAACAAGTGAGGAAATCTGTGCCCCCAAAGTTTTCCAAGGAACATGGGAGTTTTGGGAAGGACTGTCACCTTGAAAAAAGGTAAGGTAGGGAATTTGGGGTAGCAGAGGAAAGAAGAGAGGTGAAGGTTCTATGTTCTATAAACCTTCTATGTTGAGAGGTGAAGAGGGAGTTAGGGAGTAAAGAGTATGGGTAAAAGAGAGGACAAGAAGTTCTGTGGAGAACATGCAATGCTCCCTGAAGAAATAGCAGCGAGTTGATACTGCCAAAATCTGAACAAGGAAACTCCATGCTTCAAGTTGGAATAAACAAGTTAACTATTCTAGGAGAGCCTCCCCCAAACTGGAACATCAAGGACAGAGATGCATTGTTTTATTGGTCTGGATTACTCACTCAGCAAGCCTGAGGAATCATACATTTCCCCCTCTCCCAACTCAAAGGTGTGTAGTGCCTTCTCAAGGTCAAGCATGTATCTCTACTCCTTTGACATTGATTGTGTCAGGTGATCAGCTTGATGGTAAGAGTGTGAGTAGCAGTGACACTTTTCTTTTAAATACCACTTTCAACAGGCACTTGGAGAGCCAATGCATAGTTCAGTCATTGCCCTTTTCACCCAGGACTGCCCTGTCAGCTTGGACCCCAGCATGTAGTGAGTCATAGACTTTTGCCCATTGAGCCACTGAGCTCTTGGGATTGTCATGGCATAATCTAGTGGATGTGGATTTTGCAAGCCCACTTTGCAGTATGTGGATGCTCCCAGTGGTCTTGAAGTAATAGGATAGGAGGGATGGAATTTATGACAGCTCTGAGGGAGGGAGGGTGTGCTTTTGCTGGAAGGAGGTGACCTTGGCCTCAGAGAGCTGCTAGGAGGTAATCAGGAGAAGTTTCTGAACACCAGCTGACCACCTCAGCCTCATCTCTCATGGCAATGGCCCTGCCCTTGTTTTCCTCAAAGAAGTGCTGTGATCAGCCTTGTGTGGATGCCTTATACACATTTACAAAGTCTTTAAAGCAGAACTAACTGGAGGAACTGATGCAGAAATAGGGAAGCTTGGCCTAGGCGATTCTGCACATAGTCCAGGAAATTCCACTGAATCAAAGGCAGGTGACAGTGAGACAGCAGTTTTCATCTGGAGGTTGGGTGGGGAAGTGCATGCTGTGGAGCTGGGGCACTTGCTTTTCCAGGAAGCTTAAAAGAGAAAATCCAAAAGAGAAGCTAGAAATGACCCCAGACTAGCTATGGATGGAAAAAGTCATATTGTTTGGTAGTGGTAGTGGGAAATTATCTGGTTTACTTGTGACGCAGCCTTCCCATGGAACCTCAAACTATTAGAAAACTCACCAAACTTCCTGTCAGAAAAAGGCTTTCTCCTGGATCATTTCATGAGAAGAGTTTTATGCAATGTCTTAATAATGCACTAGGACACTAAGGAAGAAGTCTGTCTCCACGTCCCTGGACATGATACAGCAGAAGTTATATAGGGGAGGAGGTAGCCCTCCATGAGTCCTCAAACTCTTTCAATTCAAAGGATTATTATTTAGTATTCAATGTTATAACTTATGACATTAAAATGTCAGAATTGATTTAATTAGGGCAAACAAGTAAAATAAAATCTGAAACGCAAACTTACCATTTCATCATCTGTAGCCCTATAAACCGTAGCAAATCATTTATGGCAATAAGGCAGGGGATCAATATGTGAACAAACGAGTAAGTTGTCATGTTACACTGTAAAGTCACATCCAGACTTACATGAGTCAGCAGCTCAAATTTTGAGAGGTGGAAAAAAAAAATGGAAATGGGGCCTTTAATCGGGGGGAAAATTCTAATAAATTTGGGTAAGGAGGGGAAAGGTCTGACAGTGCGAATACAGTTCACAAGTTCCAGCACTTCTACAAAAGCTGGAAATGATTCAAAGGAAACGTGAATCATTAGAAGGTTCCCAGCAGGCACTGGTGCATTCCAGCGAGAGACGTGCCATTGCTATGGCTTTGCGTTAATTTCTTTTCATCCCAAATGTTCATTTTAGTCTCTTGAGAGGATTTTTTTCTCCCAGTGTGACAAATTTTCCAATTTTGTAATGGAAGCCAGGAGAAAATGGAATTCTCTTTATAGAAATCCATTTTGTAGCCAACTTTCTTGAGATGCATCTACCCCTGAAAGCAATTTCCCTCATCCGGTAGAAGCGGCAGAGGTGTTTAGAGCCAGCTAAGAGGATCGCTGACCAATTTGCTCCTAGAGCCGGTGGGAGATTTAACAGCAAGGACTTGTGGGGAAATGCGCCGCAGGCCGCCAGTTCTCCAGACCCTTCTCCAGCTGCTCTGAGCTCTGTTTTCAGCTCAGCGGTTCATCAGGGGGGCCACGCAGAACCCTGGACTGTGGAGCTGAGTTCCTGCAGTGCCCAAAGGCAGCAGGTCAGTTATTCATTTCTTCTCCAGCATGTCCTAGAATTGGGCTGGCAAACTGCACTCCTCACCCCACAGAAGCCTCTTCAACTCAGCAGATCAGAGTAGCAGCCAGGCTTGCCCTGTCCCCAATCACAGCGACAGGAAGGGCTCACAGGGAAGTGGAAGGTGCCTAACTGGGACTAGAACTCGTGTCTGGCTGGCTCCTTGCCCGGCCTTACATTCCAATTCTGCCTCTTTGGGGGCACATTTGTGATTATGTAATGGCAAAACGAAGCGTCTGGTAGTAAATTAAATCAGTTTTATACTATGTGGGTGACTTGCATGCAGTACATACCGCCAGGCTTTGATGCATTCCAATGTGGGAAATGTACTTGAAGCATAACAACTGGCTCTTCTCCATCTGTTCATGTTCCCCATTTGACTCATCCCTGCTCTGTAAATACTCTCCGACTTGTTAGCAAGTTGAACACATTTCAAAGCTCTATGAATGAAGTGCAGGTAGGTCAGAAGTTACCTCGCGGGAGGCCTCCGAGGACACATCGGCTGGCTTTACCAAGAGGATCGTTTCCTATGATGGATGCTCCTGCACAAGCTCTGTTTCTCAGGCAAGCAAGAGCATGCCAACAGCGGGTGGAGGAGGGCAGGTGGGCAGGGAAACTGACAAAAAGGGAAAGCTTATGGCCAGAAACAGAGAGCGAAGCCTTCCGGTGCGGACACAGTGCCCACAAAAATAACCAGTCTGACGCTGAGATACAAAAAAGAAGAGCTTGTGATTCGAACTGGAGCTTTCTGTGCGTCCTCAGTCTCCCCATGTGGGTTTCCACAGCAGCATCTCTGGACCCCATCTGTGACTCGTCCCGGTGTAACACCCATCCTAGGCTGTCGTGAACATGCCACCTGCTGCCGACCCCACAGGACAGTGATGCAGGTGGAGATAGAAGCACCTGATTTCACAGGGAAAGCAATCAAAAAAGCCAGCTGGTGGCTGCCACCTCTCCATGCCCACAGGGCTACTCCAGGCCCCGGGTCACTCTGAATAAGGCTGTCTTGTGCCAACGGTGATGTCCCCTGACCCGGATGCTCTTCTCATTCTGCTCTCCGCACACACCAATGTAACCTTCACAACCATGAGGGAGATTTGGTTTTTGCCCTTTTTAAGGCCAGTGAGACACAGGGAGGTAGTGTTTAGCCCAAAGTCGCATAGGGTGTCAGGACTCAAACTCAGAATGGGAGCCAGGGGTGGAGGTCATGATCAAGTGCCTCAGAACACCCAGTGTACCTGCATATAGTCAACTACTGGCGTTTGAGTGCATTAGTACACACACACACACACATGCACACACACACACACACACACACACATTGATATAGTTCATGTTTTGATTGACCCAACCACTCAGATTGCTCTTAGAATTGAAAAGTCATTCTTTTCTCTTTTTTTTAAGACTAGGTCTCACTATGTTGCCTGGGGTAGTCCCAATCCCGCAGACTCAAGCAATCCCCAGCCTCAGCCTCCCAGGTAGCTGGGATTACAGGCACCTACCACCATGCCTAGTGGCTTTTTTGAGACCAGGTCTTGCTATGCTGCCTGGAGTAGTCGTGAAGCCGCGAACTCAAGCGATTCCTGGCCTCTTTGCCTTCCAGCGCTTGGATTACAGATGCGTGCCACCACTCTCAGCCTGAAAAGTCATTCTTTCATGCCTCAGTTTTCCTATAAATCCAGTCGGCAATATGTTACCATCTCTGTGTATCATGTGCAATACCCATCAGGGCTGAATCTTGTCCTCAGAGACCTCCCGGTCTACCCATGGATAGCACCTAGCCCTACTGAGAATGACATGATATAAACAATAGAGCAAGGAGATGAGAAACCGTTTTTGAAGGGGTAGGAGGAAGGTAGGAGGACAAGGGAAGGAGAAGCCCACAGAAACTAATATCAGAATAGTTATTGGCTGGCAAGATGGATTGAATTTTGAGAAGCAGGCAGAGAGAATGACCCCCAGATTCCTAATGATGTCCAACTAACTTGTTAGAAAGCTGCCTATATTTATTTTAGAAAATTGTTTCATTGCAAATCACCTTATCTATTTCGCAGGCGCTGTGGAAAGCTTCACAAAGCAACTGCTTGATCCAATTGTGGAGGTTGGGGTTATGACTCATCTTTTCCCAAAAGTGAACAATTAAATCTTGTCTCCCCTTCTTTGGTAAGTTCATGCTTGTATTAATAAAGCCTTTTACTGTTAAAAGGACTAGAATTCAAATCAAATTAGCTTATGTAAAATGGGAATTCTTTGCTTCATATAATCAGGAAGCCAAGAGTGTAAGCACAGCTAGATTCGGGAACCCAAATAATGTCACCAAGGCATCAGACCAACTGTCCCAGCAGCACGTGGGTGCTCCAGATCATCCTTCCCCCACCTCCACTTGTCTCTCGTTGATGACATTTCCAAGTGGACTTTGTTAGATGGCAGCAACTTGCTTGCTCCCAACTTTGCAGTTTCAATGGGAAACCTCAACTTCAAAATCTAAACACTGAAGATTCCAACTAGCCATACTTAAGTTGATGCTCACTCATTAAGTGGAGGGAGTATTCTGATTGGCTAACCTGGGTCATATGCTCTCTTTCGTAAGGGGATGCAGATGAGACTCCAGAGATGACAGCCCTACCAACACCATACAGTGTTCGGGAGGAATCCTCAAAGGAACTAGGAGATTTGAGTTGCAGGTAGGATGAGGGGGTGGGAAAGCTGCCATACCAATAGAACCTTCATACCCACAATCCATATGGTAATAGATTCGGTCTTTGGGGGTCTTCCATGCTAAGACTTCTTAGCATGGAACCTACCATGCTATACCTGTAGAACACTTATGCTAGTGTGAATTATGGCTGTGAGCAAGTTTGTTTTCCTACAGTCACAAGTTTCTTATGCTGACTTGGCATTTACTGTTAGCAGTTGCAGTGGCATAGTATTCATGGCTTAAAAAGTACTCCCACAGAAAAAATAATCTCATTGCATCCACACAACACCAATAGTACATGGGGCATCCAGAAGGACTCCCATTTCATGGATGAAGAAATGAATCAGCCTCAGAGAGGCCAGTGGCTTGTCCAGGGTAACAGGAGTGGTAAGTGGCGAACCCAGTGAGGAACCAAGTCTTGCATTTCCACAATGAACACCAGAGAAATTGGAAGTTTTGTGGGAGCTTAGGGACTATTTCTGAGACCGTGCAGTGGCTCAACCCTTCAGATAGGATTAGAGTTGGAAATCATGCTTTTTCTTCCTAGATTTTCATGACTCAAATGTAGGCCTTCTGTGGAAATTCTTGTCTTAAAACCTATCCAGAACCAATGCCAAAAAGTTCTGTTTTAAAATGCATTCGGTGAGGACTCTGAGGACTGATTTGTCTCCAGCCCACACTGGAATGCTACACATCTCATTTGATTTCCAGGCTCCTTTTAAAAGGAGCCAATACAAGAGACTTGTGCTTATGAATTACTGCACTTGTAATGAAAAAAGGAATTACAATACATGCTTGAGATGCTTGTATGTTAGACAAGTTGCAGCTAACACGGCATCAAGCTGCCCACTCTGTTAATAATATCATTAAAGAGGTAAATTAGCCTCTTTGGGGGAGGGTGTTTGGGTGGGAGAGGGGGCAACTTGTTTCTGAAATTACAGATGTTAAGGAATAGGATGAGAAGGTATAGTCAGAACACTGCAACTTGCTATAGCTGCTAATTGGTCTCTTCTCTGACAAGCGCCTTATTGCTTTACAAAGGAGGGAGAAAAATAAAACAAGCAGCCCAGACAATTAGGAACCAAACAAAATTAAACAAGTCCTTATGGCCATAGGTGTGGAGTGGAGTGCTGTGTCTTGCATTGTTAGCAACTCATGTATTATGAAGCACTTAGGGATGTTCGCTAATGGGGTCTCTCTCCCTCCTGGAGGGCGACTTGAACATTAGACTCTGTGACTCAGGAGCAGAGGCTCTGCCGTATTAGTGCAGGCGGAATGATGGTTTCCTCCCTCACAGGGGTGTAGTGAGGCTTAATTAATTGTTGGGGAAGCACTTTGAGATTCTGGGATGAAAGGCACTATAGAATGATAATCATTTGCATCGACAAGGAACATTTCTTCAGTGGAATTCCAAGCACTTTACAAACATTAATTAATCCTTCTAACACCCTGGTGAGACAGGTAAGTTTTCCCAGGATACACTAAACAAATCCACCATGTTGCGGTAGGAGGAAGGCTGCTGCTGGGGGCTCGTTTTATTACTTATTCTTGGTGGGAACTTCCAGAAGGGTGGATGCAGATCCTGCTTCCCATTAGTCCAAACGATTTGCCATTCACTTTTGATTACCCATAAATACGGTATTCTGCTGAAGCACTAATCATTCTGCTTGGGGGACACGTGTCCTGAGCAAAGCAAGTCATAAGCAGCTGTCATTCCAATGGATATTAATGCCTATTGTCTCCCATTCTTGAGCTCTGTGCCTCCCTTATGCAAAGAGAATGGTGGAGGAGCGGGTGGCATCTGTTTCAAAGGCAGTCTGCAGCCATTCTGGAGAGAACGCACCTGGACTCTACTTTCAAACCCATGTAACCAGTGGCTTCTTTGGCCTTTCTTTGTCACCAACACATTTTCTATTTTACCTTCTGTTTTTCCATCTCCATGTGCATCGGGAAATGGAATTGGAGTGGGTGGGGGAAGAGTTCTGAGTTGAATATAAACAGGGTAACCAGCGTTTGCAGAATCAAGGATCTGTTATAAATCAGTAGTGCAGAAGCAGCTTGAGTGTCAGGACCCAAACAGCTTCCCTGAACCCCAACCATTCTGCAGCTGATATAAAACTAAAGGGGAAAACAATTCTCCAGCTAGACAAATGACTTCAGCATGCCGAGTGGGTGACTAGTCAATCTTGAGTGGCTCTCCAATTCTGCCTTTATTCCCACTCCTGGCTTTAATTCTGCACACATTCATTGACGGTAGCTTTTCAGATTGAAAGGGGAGAAGAAAAGAGCAAAGAAATAATGTTTGTTGTCATCTGGTACAGACCTTGGCACTTTTAGTCAGTTGCTTCTCAGCCTGCCTCCCGGGCTGCAGGAAGGATGTGATGCCAATGAATCACTTGTCCAGGGTGGTGTAAATGGCCCTCAACCAGACATGGAAGCTTGGTTTTGGTGTTTGGAGATTTCCTTCCCATCAATGGGGACATAAGTCCTTTCTGGTCTGGTGGTAGACGTTGACCCGATATAGAACCTGCACACTCTTTGAGCGAATTCGCACACTTTCCTAACCTCAGTTTCCTCCTGTGTGAAATGAAGGTTAGAACATTAATTCTAAAGTTCTGTTTGGTTTTAATATTCCATGGCAAATCAGTAGATAAAAGTGCTCTCATTTCTCTTCTCAGCAAAGTCTTCCAACCAACCTGCCTGTAAGGGACATAACCTGTATATGAATCATAATATGAATACATAATAGATACTATACAGTAGAGTTACATATTATTCTATTGTTTGATGCTGGAATGCCCTATAAATATTTTAATTTTCTCTGTGTCCAAGGACAAGAAGAAATTTGAAAAGCGTGGCTCTACTTATTGGTCACAGATGAATAAACTGAGATAAGGAATGCTCACATGACTTGCTCATCTTGCCCACTGCCGTACAGTTCCTGAGTAATAGATGTAGTTCTCCCCGATTGCAAAGATTGAGCGCTTAGCCATTCTTCTAGGAGACCCCATGACTGTCCATTACTATCAGGGGAGCCGTTTTTAAAAGCACCCATGTTTGGCCCAAGAGATTCCGATTTCACTAGCTAGGTTTGGATTTGAGCTTTGATATTCCCTTTCAGCTCCCCAAGTGATTGTAATATGCAGCCAGCACTGAGAAACTCTGAGCGAGACAGTATCATACCTGCTGTAGCAGATATAGTCAAGGGGTTGTAGCTTGTCCTTAGAAAGTCCCAAAGTAGCCATGAATCACCTACCTAGTATGGTGATTCCATTTCCTTTCACAAATAGTGAGAACTGAAAAGGCTTGAAAATAAAATGTTGAAAAATCAAGGCATAGGCTTTCATATAATTCCCATGAAACAGTGAAAAATGCTGAAATGCGTTTTGAATAATGTATTAGGAAGCTGAGACACCTTCTTGATGCTTGGGGCTGGGGTTGGAAGTTACTTCAATCTATGTCCCTCATCCTGGAATTGGGCAAGTAGTAGAATCTGATGATAACTTACTTCCCAGGTCCTGGAACCTTCTCCCTTACTTTGAAGAAGAAGGTTCAATAACCCTGTTGTTTTCTAGTTCTCCTCAGTGCCTGGATTGGTCCCTGGAACCATGGTGCAGAAAAATCTTGTTGGTTCTTAAAGTTGGGCTTGGAGGTTGTTCCCGACTGCCACCTTTCTCTCTTACCTTTGGCTTGGGAAAATAGTAGGGTGTTTGTAACCATCCCAATCTGGGTTCTAACAGCTAAAGAATGTCAGAGCCCTTGGCATTACCATTCTAGAATTTTTAATAATGAACAGGGGAAAAAAACAGCCAACAAAGAAACAGCCATTTGAGTCTCTCTCTTCTTCTCTCACCCTCTCTGAATTCCCCTCCTCTAGCATTCTCTCTCCTTGGCATTCTTTATCCCTAGAATCTTCTTCATGGCACTCTCCCTCCTAGGGTGATGCTGGCCTTTTAGTATGTTGTTCCTAGACCCAGGTGTGCCCACTCACACACGCGCATACCCACTGGGTCAGACATGTACAATCATGAGTAAGGAGTTGCTGATCATAGAGGCTAATGGTCTCTATGGCTAATGGTAAACCTTGGAAGCTCATTTACTCTACATGACTTTAGCTCTGCCCCCATGTCCATATGAAAGCCAGTTTCTCTAAGCTGCTGCTCCTGCTTTTTTTTTTTTAATACTTTAATTCCTTTTCTTTTGAGGTTAGGTCTCGCTATTTTTGCCTGTGGAACCGCAGGCTCACGTTGCCCGGGGTATCACGGACTCAAGCAATCCCCAGCCTCAGCTTTCCAGGTAGCTGGGATTACAGGCACGCACCACCACGCCCAGCTATTTTTTTTTGGGGTGGGGGGACTGTGTTGCCCTGAGCAGTACTCGAACCGCGATCCCTAGCCTCAGCCGCTTCATAGGCTGAAGCTTATAGGCATGAGCCATGGTGCCCAGCTGCTTAGAGAGGCAAGAAGACCCTGGTTCAGAGGTGGAGGGAGGAATAGGGCTGGCACCTCATAAGTGGGAGGTGAGTTGGGGCACATGATGCGCAACAGCCTCCAGATAGTGTTTTCCAACCCCATCAGTCTGATGGTAGCTTCTCTTGTAGAAGGCCAGGAGGCAAGACAAGAGTTGTGTTCATGGAAGAAGGGTGGCGTAGCAGCCACAGCTCTGCTCCAGAAGTCTGCCTCTGCTGCTGCCTCAGGGGAAGCTTATTCTCAGCTATAGATCCACCAGGAGCTTGATATCTTTACAAAGTGGGTGTTATCATCTCTATTTTAGAGGTGGAGTAACAGGTCCAAATGGTAAAGACACTGGCAAAAGCCACACAGCTGATGATATGTGGAACAGCTAAAGCTTCACTGGGGGCTTTAGACTCCAAATCCAGTGCTCTCATTTCTGTAATTAAGCCTGGTGGTTTGGAAAGAGCATGGTCTTGGGGTATTTCTTTGAATGTAGGAATTGTATGTTTGACTTCAGATAATGCACACAGGGTCATACTAGAAATTACATGAAGTAATAGCATGTAGAAGTGTCTACCACAGTCCTAGCAATAACAGGTTCTCAAGAAACTTGGTGGGGTGAGAGTAGTGCAGATAAAAGTTGGAATAACACTTGGCCCACAGGAAGTTCATTGTTATGGGGAAGAAGAAAGTATGGCACTTGGGCTCATGGGGTCTGGGTTCCACCATTTGGGTTTGAAGCCTGGTTTGTCCTCTTCTTAGCTGGATCACTTGGAATTGTTATTTATCCCCTTAGTATCTCAGTTTCCTTATCTATGAAAACAGTTGTAGTGGTAACATATACGCCAAAAGGTTATTGTGACGATTAAATGGGGAAAAATGCATGCATATATTTTGGATAGTACCTGATATGCAGAAGGTTCATGATAGAAGTTTTCAGCACTACATATACAACTGTCAATAAAAGATTTAGATAATTATGAGAGAAAAAACCAAAAAAAACAAAGGAAGAAATGGCATAAAAGAAAATATAAACTTTTCAAATATATTCCAAGGAACAAAGTTCCTACTACGTCTGGAAAACATGCAGGTGGCATGGACCCCCAAGAGTGCCAGCCAGTGATTGTCAGTCAGTTCATACAATGACAAGGTTCGGCAAAGCAGAGTCTGAATATTATTGCTTAATAAGCAATGAACAAGGGGGAACTTTGTTCAAAGCACCCTCTCCCTGGGACAGGGAGTAAGAGCTACTTTGAAATTGAACAAGAGGCCCTCCTGTGTGCATTTGCCTCTTTATGACATGCTTCTTCCTGCCAGCTGTCTGTGCCCTCCAGGCTAGCTCTGGTTGGTTCTGTTCTTTGAGCTTTGAGCAGCAGCAGCTCCTGCAAAAGATTCCACCCAAAGCAGAACAATAACTGGAACAACATGTGCTCAGTGGAATGTTAAATGCTCCAGTTTCTTGCTCAGAGTAAAGCTGTGTACTGGGCAGAGACTGGCTGGGGGCAATACAGGTCTAATTTGTGACCAGACACAAGTGACCTCTTTCTTATATGATCGTGAAACGTCACTGGAATGATGTCAAACATTTATTTTTAAAAATACACCATCTTTTTTGTGTTCTTTCTCTATTTGGATTGTGTGGACATCTTGCTGCAAATTAAGTTCTCTCAACTTTCCAGGTTCCATCTGGAGATACTCTTTGGTACAGAACATTGATTATTTTCTTGTTACTGCTGTAACAAATTAGTGCACTTTAATGGCTTAAAACAACAGAAAGTTATCTTACCGTTCTGAAAGTCAGAAGTCTGAAATCAAGGTGTTGCATTCCTTCTGGGGATTTCAGGAGAGAATCTTTCCTCTTGCCTTGACCATTTATCTTTACCTTTATCGTCCTTCATTCATTGGCTCGTGGTCCTTTCTTCCATCTTCAAGACCAGAGAAGTATAACATCTTCTCTCTGATCACCTTCCTCTCTGCCACGAAGACCCTTGTGATTACAATAGGCCCATCATATAATCCAGGATAAACTCCCCCAGCTCAAGTCCCTTAACATAACCACCTCTTCCATTAAGGCAACATATTCAGAGAATATGAAGGGAAATGCTGATATTTTTACCAAGAGGCCATTATTCAGTCCAACACAAGCATCTATAAGTCAAATGCATCTTTCTCTTGCTAATTGGGCAACCTCACTTAGAATAACTATTACTGACTATTATACAAATTCCCCACCCCACCATGGGTAAGTAGGTGTCCTACTACTTATTTATAAAACAACTACTGTGAGGATTCTGATGGGTGGAGAAAGGGAAGGTTTTTGCTGAAACTGAAAAAATTCAACTATCCTGAGAACAGTACTTCCAAAATATGTTTTGTTTTGCATCAAAAACACTTTTATGGAATTTATATACAGGGCACTGTTCTAAGTACTTTATTAATATTCACTCAATCTTGATAAAAACCCCATGAGGTACAGTCTCATGTGTTATTATCATCATCTTTGTTTTACATATGAGGAAACGGAGACACAGTCAAGGTTAAGGGATGAGCCCAAGGTCATATATCTTAGAAGTGATGGATACCATCAGATGGTCTTGGGCAGCAGCACTCTTGATTCAGGCACTCTTGATTCAATTCAGAATTGAATGTACATTCTGAGTTCCATCTGAGTAACTTTTGCTTAAATGGGACAGTATGAACACTGAGGTACTTTAAGTAATTAATTTAAATCCAGTGTAGTGTCTTTGTCTCACTTTCAGAGAGACTGAGGACCTCAAGAGAAAGGAGGAGGTATTTTCAGATTCAAGAGCTAGAACAGACAAGCCTGGGGGCAAAGCAAAGTAGCTGAGCTAGTCTGGGGGGAATCCAAGGGCTTTGCCTGAATCTTCTGCCTCAAGGAAGGAAATACTTTTCAAGTCTCTAGTTCTAGCTTAAAAATTTATGAAGCATTTTGCATTCTAACTCTATAATGTCTTTGTTAATGAACTGTTCTTTGAATACCATTATTTGAACATTGTATAAAGTATATCTGGTGATTTTGAGTATTCCCCCAGGTCCATCTGGTGACACCCAGTCTAGAACATGCATGCTAGTCCGATGCAGCAAAAGGCAAAGCTCCAAATTTATCAAACAATGGCTTAGACACATGCCACCAAGAAGCAGAAACTTAGCAGTTGTCTACTCATGAAATGCTCAAGACCCCATCGTCTTTCTAGGATGTAGAACTGGGAGCAGACTTCTTACACTTGGTTCTAGAGTGTCGTCAGACCACTGAAGGTGGTGTGAGAGAGGGGGAGGTAGTAGTAGATGGGGACAGTGGTTTGTTCCTTCACCTTGGGTTTGGCCAGGCTCCTGGGGACAGAACAGTCACATTTAATGGAGAAGACATTGGTGTGAGAGCAAGAGTGCCAAGTCTCCTCAGGACCTGAGAGGCTCATGTTAGAAGCAGAAGGCAAATGTTCTATGAGAAGGGAGAGTTACATCATTCAGTTCAAGTGCAGTTTGCTTTCCCAAGCGGACATTGCAATTTAGGAAGGGGGATGGGTGAGGGGAAGGCAGTGCTCTAGTCCCTGATTGGCTCATAAGACAGATGGTAAATTTTCCCTAGTTACCGGCTATGTTTAAGGCTAGGTTGCCCAAACAATGGGAAATCTATTGCTTAAGGTTCTAGCAGACCCAGGGTCCTTCAGTGGACAGCTTGCTGACACATGGTCAAAGCTTCAAGAGACATTTCCTTAGTGTTTGTTCTAGGCAGATGGCAGGCTGAGAACATGTTTCTGTCTGGGGATGTTGCCCAACCACTTGGATAACTCTCACTCAAGAAAATGAGATGGTGATGAGGGGGAGGGAAGACACCCTGGCTAATAGTCATAATTTGGTTCTGATGAGATGTGAGGACAACACCACAAATGTTCAAAGATCCATAAACTATGAAGCTCATCCCAACCTCAATTTCAAACCAGATGGTTTTAGCAGGACCCTGAAGATCAGATGGGGAAAGGGCCCCTTGCCATTCTATTTGATGCTTAAAACCGCCTTTAAATCTATTCCTAGAATCATGTTTCTAATCAGGCATGAAATCATAGAGGGAGGTTAAGATGGAGAAGTCCAGGAGCTGTGCCAGGGGCTTCTTGGTTTCATGATCCAATGTGCTGGAGGCTCCAAGACAGAGCATTTCAGCTATGCTGCTCTAAGGGGGTTTTCAACAGAGCCAGTGTGTTCACAACAGTGGGGACCCTTTGCTCCTCTAACAGACATCGTATTGGAAGGAGCACAGGGAAGGAGCACAGCAGACTGGTTGTCACAATGGACTGATGAACCTTCTGTGAACAGAACAGGAGGGTGAAGGGGCTGCTTCTCTTTGTGTCTGAAGAGCCCACAGACTGAAAATAAAGTTTAGCAGTGGCACTTTCAAGCCTTTTCTTGTTTGAGGTTTTGGTGGCAGCAAAATGAGTAGATGAAAGGCCTCTTTGGTTGGACCTGGGAACAGCTAATCCAGATGAATGGGCACTGGCCACGTGGGGCAGCTGTGAGGCCTGGTCAAGAGTGGAGGGAGGAGCGGAGTTGGCCTTTGGGTGGTGACTACCCCCAGAACCTTCCCTGAAACAATTAGTGAGGGAAGCAAGAACAGAAGGATGTTCTCCCTAGCCTGGGTCACTCACTTGACTCTGGGGTGGCTGCTTCTGAGGTACTTGAAGGAACTGTGATACTGTGAGCTATGAGCTTGGAGAACAAGGCAGATGCTGGTAAATCTCCCTCTTTCTTAGAAGGGAGACCTTTCATTTTCTGATATTTATGGATCAAGAACTATAATCTCTTCATTTGGGACCCCAACGAGATCTCTCAGATCCCCTGGTCTTGGGGTCCCTATAAGATATATATATTCTATCTTCCAGCATCCTGGATTTCTTGTTTATTTCCTTACCTGAGAAAACAAAGGACTTTGGATGTGGTTCTCTGTTCTTGCAGAAATCCATCCTTTTCCAGGTTATTACTTGCTTACTCTAAAATAGGATCCAAGCCAAAGCCCTCAGACGGGTTGTATAAGATTGAATTCTGTGTCATCATTTTATAGCTGGGAGATTTCACATTTCAAAAAGAATCTTAATTCAGAAGCTATGCCAGGACCTGGCCCTGTGCCCCTACTCAGCAAAAAATTGAGCTGAGCGGGACCGTTTCCTTTGCAGGGGGCATGGGGGCGCCTGTTGCTCAAGCACAATCTCCTACCACCCTATTTAAAAAACCAAACCAAACCAAACCAAACTTGAAATATTTTATTTTCCTATCTTCCTACAACATCAGCCATCCCTGTAGAGTTAGTTTTCCCTAGGCACAGCCATCCCAGAAATAATGCACCCAGATACCATCACTCCACTCTCCCTGTCTCCCTTCACCTCTCTGATGTCACTTCAATGCCTCTCTCGCTGCAAGTCATAGATGGATAGTCAGTCAGTCCACTGGTCTTGTCTTTGTTTTTCTTTTCTTTCTTTTTTCTTAAACAATGTCCATTTCCTGGGTGAGGACCTGCACTCTTGGACCATAGCAGCAGATCCCTTGGAGCAACTGTGAGGTGGGTAGCCAGGCAGAGCATGTCAAGAATCTCTTTTAGGGCAGAAGTGTGGCATGGCTCTCCAGATTCTCTGATCCTAGAGCTTCCTTTAGTGTAGGAGCCTGTCTTGTTTTCTACAGACCAGTGTCTTCTCTGGGTACCGGACCTTCTCATTCACGCTGACTGTCCCATCCACTCCAACGGCCGTCACATGATGTTGCTTTTGAGTCATGTCATTCCAGCATGAGAACCCAACTCCCAGCTACTGTTGGTGAAGTTCCTGGTAGGATAGACCCTAGCGGGTGACCGGCCCAGCTCCTCTCAATTCCCACTGTGGCTTTCAGTGTTGCTAAGCCACATCGCTGAGATTTTTTGTACCCCAGTTAGAAAAGTAGGAAGCCTTGCTCATGTTGGACACGTATCTAGATCAGGAATCTGGTTCTCATGGTCCTGAAGATGCTGTAGGTAGAGTTCTGCAATAGGCCACCACACCAGCCCATCTCATGGTCTGGTCTGGTCTCTTGTGGTTCTGAACATGTTTTTTGGGTCTGCCCCTTCTCTCCCCGCCCCGGGGGATGACTGTGCCCAGGGCCTTCGTTTATTCCTCCCATCTCCTGGATGTTTGCAGCTGGACTGCCTGATTTACTGATGCCCTGTGGAAATCTGATTGAAGTGGGAGTAAACTGGAGGCAATCCCTCCAGTTGACTGGTGCCCTGGCACCTACCTCCTGCCTACATGGAGGTAGAGGTGGCTGGTTCCCCCGGCTTGAGATCCCTAGACCCCAAGACCCTGACACCCCTGTGGTGCCTGACTCACCCTGCCCCCATCCCTGCCTGCAACCTATGCCACCTTGGGGGTATACTGAGGTCCCCTATCTTGAGTCCATGCTACTTTGGGGTGCTCAGCTCTCATCTCCAGGCTGACTCCTACCCTATCTTCTCTAGGACCCTACATCAGCTGTTGCTGCTCTTGACCTTCTTATTCATCACATAGCCATATCCCACCTTATGAACATTTGAGTTTCTGACCTCAAATGTGATTGGTAGAAGCAACTTTTTTCCTCTTTTGTGTTTCTATGTAGCAAGAATTTCATTTAACAAATACTCCTGGCCTCTTCCTTCCCCTCACTTGGGGTGTTTGGAAGAAGGAATTAGACATGCCCAGCTCAGCCCTTCCATCTCCCCACTTGTCCCCCCTTCAGGAGGGCTCCTAATGACTCTGTCTCTTACAGCTGAGAGGGTTCACCCCAGATGTTGTCCATGCCTGCTGGTTCCAATAGATCATATCACCCAATTCAGGGATGTGACATTAGGAAGTCAACTTGGCTGCAGTTTCAGGTTAAATTCTTGAGTTGGCTTTATCAGTGATGAAGCGGAAGTTGATTTCCACTGGGTTTCCTGATATCAGTTCAGAAATGTTGAAGCTGTGGTTCAGATGGTGAAGGCTGTGTGCAGCTTCTACATTGATATGTGTCCAGTTCAGGTCCAGTAGACATCTTGCCTGGCAGCAGGGCTCCTAAGACTTCAAGGGAGCAGACACACTGTGAGCCACAAGATGCCATCGCTCAGGTCCTACTGGCCTATGTCCCCTCACCTGTACAGTAAAGATGTCAGGGAAACCTGCAGGGGCAGGTGTCTGCACTCATCCTGGACCATATATGTGCAGCTTCTGCCCCCATGTTGATGTTCTCTGCTTACATCCTTTCTCTATGTCATCCTGGGGCTGGAGTCCATCCTGGGAAATCTGGTACCTATGCAGGTCCCACTGTCTTTAGGGCTCTGCAAGTTCCCATCCTGAACTGTGCAAGCTCTTTGGGTTCTCTTCAGTCTGCACTGCAGAAGGGCAGTTTTGTGTTTGATATAGAAGATTTGGGAACATTTTCTTCTTTCTTGCTTTGGGTTATGCTTTGTCAAACCCTGGAGTAGCTCCGTGTGAATGCTCACCTTCCAGGTTGTCTGTATTCTCTCTCTTTTGTGGCCTCTTTGGGGTTGACTGAGTGACCCATTCCTGGTTGCTCTTCCCATCCCAGGCTCCCTCAAATTTCTTTTTTTCACCAGAATTTATCTTGAACTCATGCAAATTGATTTCTCAGTGGTCAATCCAATATTTTTCTCCAGACAAACTGGATGACAAATACCAACTCTTATTGGGCCACACATTGTTGTAATGACTATACATGAGCTAAGTCACTGAATTTTTCCAACAGTTCTGTCAGTGCTCCTATTATATTTCGTCTTATGGATGTGGAAACTGGCTCAAAGGAATTTTTTTCCAGGTCACACACCTGGCCGATCAAAGCCAGTCTTCAAATATGGGTGGTCAGGATTTGAAGTCTTTGTCATCCTTGGACCCCATCTGTGATAGTGGTCAGGGAGGAGGAAAAAATTAGAGAGAGCTATTTAAGAAAATACATGGGCTAGAAAGTAAAAGAAAAAGAGAAAAAAAGAAAAACAGGTGCCCCAGCTCTGACATTTACCGTAGAAATCAGTGCTTTGTTGTCTACTCTACATCGTTTCAGGGACTTCCACACACCCACCTCCTTGCTTTGCCAAGGAACCAAGAGAAATTCAGCCAGGGTGAAAGCATGTGTGTTTTCAGAAGATGAAGAAAGGCAAACCAGTAAGTAAAAGAGTTTCTAAAAGGGGGGTGGGCAAGCCTTTGTTTTGTTTATAAATGGAAAATGAAGACCTGGAGGCATGAGAAGCCTTGCCCAAGATTAAAAAATGTGTATTTCAAAGAAGATATGAACTAAAAGAAAGAAAGGAACTGATCTAAATGAACTTCTAAAATGGTGATGATTCCATTTTTGTGTTATAAATTAAAACTTTTTCTTTCTATTAAGAGCAGAGTTTTAATTTACGCTGTATACTGCTATTGAACAATGGTGAATGGTTTGCCTATTGATTTCTTTGAAGATCATGTAAAATAAAGCAATTCTGCAACTAGTAGTGACTAGAATTTGGAGCCAGATGTTCTTACATTTCATTAATTAAAAAGATTTCTGTTGAGTGTCCCCATGCTCAGAGGTGTGTTCGCAGGGTTCAGTCTCCAGGAGAGGCACATAAATTCAGGGTGATTTGAGAAGCACGATGACAAAGGTGTGGTGCAGGCTGTGGGGTGATGCAAGGTCCATCTGTGTTCCAGCAGCAGGAGAGATCAATGATCAGGCAACACTATGTACTACGAACATTAGGCATTACGTCTAATATGAATCACTGCAGAAGACTGAGGCTAATGTGAGCACTTTCCACTTCCCTAGTAGCAAATGGAGCCAACAGCACCTCTCTCTCCAGACCCAGTGATGCCCGTGTGGTCTCCGTGTGGTCAGAAGCATTAGTGAGGGTCTTGTCCATATCTATTAGGAGGGAGGAAGCCCATTTAGCAAATTAAAATTGTTTTTATTTCCCCAACTAATTGTTTTCTAATTGTTTAAGTAAAAGGTTTCAGTCTTGATTAAAGGCTTTTAGTAAATTAAATCTGTTCACATTAAACAAGACTAATATTTGGATCATAGAGAGGCTGTAGTGGTTAGTGAGGTTTGCTAGGGCAGGAGTTTTCAACATCTAAATGTTGATGCTGAATGGGCCTTAGAGATTATTTAGTTCAACACTCATCCTCCTGGTGAAGGAATGGAGGTCCAGAGAAGCTAATGGGCTTGCCAGAGTTTACACAGTTAGTGAGTGAGAGAGGCTAGGCCAGAGCTCCCAAGATCTGCTATCCCAAATCAAGCAAACTTTTTCAGGAGGAACACATCTGGTCAATACTGAAGGCTATAATTTAATACTAACCGCAAGAGTAGCCTGTACACAGAATAAATGGGGCATACAGAAACATTAATTAAGGTATTTTATAAATTGATCCAATTCTTACTTTAATGTAAACTGGTCAGTAATTGCTATTTAACTGAGTAGTTGGTATGGGGTAATACTGCTGTGAGAATTTGAGCTAAGTGATCTACAGATAAACATAAAAGTGTGTATGCACACCTTGAAATAAAATCAGTACATTCATTCCACTAAACTTTTTAAAACAAAGGTGAAAAAAAAATGCAGGCCTTCTTAAAGTGTGATTTTTGGAACCCTGCATAGTTCTTTGGGATGATAATATTTATGAGAGTGCAAAATGACTTCATGCTCTAATAAAGTTGGAAAACACCAGATTAAGCAAAGTTAAACTGACTTTCCTCATTTTCTTCCTCTGCCTCTCTCTTTTCCATTCTCTTCCCACTCCCCTTATTCTCCCTTTCTTTGCCTTCTTCCCTTCCTTTCTTCTTCATTTCTTTTTTCTTCTAATCTCATGAGGCCATTGGTATTCTTCCTTTTGTGAGACACTAGGGCAGAGGAAGGGGCTTTGACTCTTGGTTTCCAGGTGGGATCTGCAGAAAGCTACCTGAGTCACAACAGACATTTTTTTCTGTCCAAGATTCTGGTGTAGCTCCCTTGAGCTTACCCACCGCACTGCAAAAAAAGCCTCAGGTTTTCCTGCAGAGGGCATATCTCCACTCTATCCAACACTGGCATCGCCATCTTCTCCTATTCCAGTTTCCACTCCAAGCTCCCTTAGCACGAGGCTCTCATGATTCCCATGGCTATTTTAAAACAGGAAAGCTACTCAGTTCCCTCCTAGAAAGCAGAGGCACCTCCTGTTTTCATTCAGGTAAGAGCATAGAAACCCATTTCCATGAACTGCCCTATGTCAGCTGCAAATCCTGTGAAACAGTGGGCCTCAAACACTGTCCCTTCTCCAGGATGGACCTGTGAGGGGGCAATGGTGGGCATGAACTTTTCCATTCCTGATCCAGACACTTTGATTATTAACAGCCTTCTAAGCTTCCCTGTCTTGAAATATGGGATGACTGAGACTACAGTCCCAGGATTTATTGCTCCACACGGCATGCAGATATAATTTTCACTTGGCTGCTGTGATGACAAGATTCAGTAAGGCATTAGGCAAGTAAGTATGAATAACTTGGCTAAAATATGGGACGTCCCTGGACTCTCAGGCCCTGCGAGAAGATGCCTGATTAGCCTTGGCCCCTCTGGAACAGGGAGATGTTTGGATTCTAATTTTCATTTGACTGGCTCAGAAAGATGAGGACATTATTTGGCTAAGTCTCTCTCTTGGGATTTTTGGAGGAAGGTGCAAAAAAAAAAAAAAAAAGGAAACTGGTCACAGAGCAGCCATTCAATCAGTCACTCAGACTTCAGCTAAGGTCACCCCTCCTCTTTTGTTGTCTCCCTTACATATCCTCTGCTCCATTCTTTTTCCAACTCCTCTGGGAAGAGGGAAGAGGAGAGGAGGGGAGAGGGAAAGCACTCTTTCTTTTCAAACCTGTAACCTGTAGCCCATTGGTTCAAGTCTACCAACAAAGATGAACGTGAGAGGGAGCCCAGGCTAGCACAGTAAAGGTCCACTTGAGCTTCTAGGGGACTCTCTCCCCACTAGTCAGTCTCCCCGAGATTTCCTTAAAGAAGCAGCTGCAAAGATCAAATGCTTTAGCTATTTGGTCTCCTGAATTCAATCTGACTTGGCCTCACCATCACCCACTGACATTTGAAATGTGTCTATTTAAAAAGGAAAAGAGAAAAGAACACAAATAGGAGAAAAAAGATGCCAGAGATGCCATATTCTGCTAGGCAAGGAAAAGAAATATCCAGCTTTGCAGAGATGAAGTATGTGTGAGTATGTGTGAGTGTGTGTGTGTGTGCATGCTTTATTTTTGTTTTGTTTTTTTCCTGTGTTTTTGTCTACATGCTGCCACATTTATGATATGATGCTAAAGATGACTTCAACCATGTTTTTGTAGAAAGCAGTGGGGGTGGGGAACTTGGGAAATAAATGGAGTGGGCCTATCCCCTGCTTAATCACCAGGCTTTGAAGGGGGGGACTAGGATCTGGGTAGGTGAGGGAGGTCATGGAGGAAGTCTTCTGGTTGAGACCAAGATAGCAGGCGCATCTAGCACAGAAAGGATGTCTTGATCTGATCTCCAATCCCAGACCAAGGGACAGGTTCCTGCAGACTGGCATTGGTGATCAAGGAGCATTAGGTGTGCTGGGCCCACTGACAACCAGCCCACAGAGGATTCTGGGATGAGGACTCTCTGGGGAGTTTGCAGATGGCAACCTTGGAGGTCATTTTGGGTGCTTGTTGGCTTTCTAGCCCAGTGTTTCTGAATCCTGTTAACATGGAGGTTCTGATTCAGTAGGTCTGGGGTGGCAGCTGAGATTACATTTCCAGCAAAAAATGTAAAATGCAAAAGATCAATTGCCAACAAGCCGCCAGGGAGTAATGCTGCTGTTGGTTATAAACCACATTTTGGAGAGCGAATGTGCTTGACACAAATATAGAGCTCAGAGGTGGGGAGACAGGGCCTGAGGGAGGGCAAGTTGTGTTTAGAGGTGCTAAAAATGTTTTTAGTTCTATGAAGGCAGATTTGGGTGGCACTTGGTTATCTACATTTACCCATGTTCAATGCATGGGGCATTTTATATAACCACAGAAGAGATTTTCTTCTTGATAAGGAGCAGTATAAATCACAGTGTTTCTCAAAGTGATGTTCCAATAATGTCAGTAATAGCACCTTAAAAATTTGCTAGATCTATAGATTCTGAGACTTTCCCCAGATCTTTTTAATCAGTAGCTTTGGAGGACTGGGTTGTGCCAACCCAGGAACTGGCATTTATCATGCCCACCAGCTGATTCTTTAGCATATTGATGCAGCTGAAGTATTAGGTTTCCCAGGTTCAACTTCTTTTTCTTTGAATTTTAATAGAGTCATAATTAAAATTGAAGCACACAAGAACAAAACATTTCTTTAAAAAGTCTCTTAGAAGTACAAGTAACACATCTATTAAGTAGAGAAACTGAGAAAAGACAGAGAAACAAAACAAGATGAAATTCACTTATGATTTACTCTTAACCTTTTGGTGTATGCTGTTTCAGACATTTTCCACTATGCTTTTTAGAAACAAAAATGGAAGCATAATTGCAATGAGATGTTAACTTAAAGAAACCTCTATAATTCAATGGAAAATACTCTTCAAGTTTCTGTATTTCTCCAATACACATTTTAATGATGTCCTCTTGGATTTCTATCTTAAAAATATATTGTCTATGATCTCTTTTTCAACATTGTTACCTTGAGCAAAGTCACAAACCTTCCCTCCCTCCGTTTTTCTTTCGCTCTCTTTTTAAAAAATTTATCTTTACAAATAAGGAGACAAAAAGGCTTTGAGAGTTGGGAATTAATTTCCATTAGGTCTTACCTGCTGACTTGCTGAGCATACCAAGAAAGACTTATCCCTTCTTTGAACTCTAGTTTCTCTATCTCTGTGATGAGACAAATAAGGCTGCTTTTGACCCATGAAATAAAAGAGAAAATCCACAAGTCTCTTTAGATTACGTATCATAGAATTCCCAACTGTTGTCCTACAGGACCATTAAAAAAAAAAAGATTTTTTTTTTTTTTTTTTGATACTAGGTCTTGCTATGTTGCCTGGAGTAGTCTCAAACCCATGGCCTCAAGTGATCCCTAGCCTCGGCCTCCCAATTAGCTGGGGTTACAGACACCTACCACTGCACCCAACCATAAAAAAAAAATACATGATTCTGAAGGCAATGACAGAATAGTCTTCTGTCTTCATTTTTCAGAAGAGAGTGCATCCCTCTGTTCCGCTAGGCATTGGTAGGATACTTGACTGCAAAGGGGAGAGAGACAATATGGGACTGTTGATAACTCATATAAATTAATTCTACTTTGAACCCAGTTTCTATAACACAGACCAGATAGAATTGTGTTGTCAGGTCAGCCAGTGGAAAAGGAGCCAACAGGAAATGATAGGTAAGAAAGTAGGTAGATAGATGATAGATTTTATATATAGGAATTTCTTTAGCTACATGGAATACATACATGTATATTTATGTGTGATTTATGTATGTTTTTATGCTCAGAAGTACATATGTGTATATAGGACAAGGTTTTGGCTTATACAGTGGAATATGACTAAGTCAGTCCAAGATCTATAGTGAGGCAGTCAGAAAGGGCAGATCATAGACAAACTAGAACTCCATAGGCACTGACAATAAGTTTGTCACAGGAAGGGCTATTTTCTTTCTAAAGGAAGGTACAGCCTATTTTAAGAACTTCCAAATGAGTAACTCAAGCTTACCAGGGCAATCTGCCTAAATTAAAAGCAACTGACTAGGGAATGTAATTACATTTGCCAAGTCTCTTGAGCACAGCACCTAAGTTCCTATTTGAATGAATAAATGGGGGTCATAGTCTAGTCAAGTTGACACATCAAGAAGCTATCGCTTATTGTCAACAAACCACACATTCACATCTCCTTAAACCACATTTACATTCCAGACAAATACTATAATTAAGTTATATTTTATAATCAGGAAAAAGACAAGTATGCTTACTGCCACTACTTTTGTTTAATTTAGTCTTAGAGGTTTTAGCAAGAGTAATCAGACATCAATAAGAAATCAAAGAACTCCAGATTTGAAAAGAATTTTCATTTGCCAACAATATGATATTATGTATTGCAAACCCTAGAGGCTCCACCAAAAGCTACTGGGAACACTAAATGAAAATAGTAAAGTTGCAGGCTCCAAAACTGACATATAAAAATCTGTTGCATTGTTACATACAAATAGTGAACAAGAAGAAAAGAATATTAAGAAAATAATTTCGTTCATAATTACATTAAAAATAATTAAATGCCTAGACATTAACTTAACCAAGGAGGTGAAGGACTTTACAATGAAAACTATAAGATACTAACAAATATATAGAGAGAACAATAAGACATAAAAAAGTGCAAAGATATTACATGTGCATGGATGAATAGAATTACTATGTGAATATGGCTATTTTATCAAAAGTAATATATAGATTTAATTCAGTGATTTAGTCTCCCATAAAATCCCTGTGTTATTCTTCAAGGAAACAAACAAAAAATGAAAAAATTTGGAGGGAATCATAAAATAACATGAGTAGCTAAAGCAATTCTGAGAAAAAACAAGAATGGTGGCATCATCCTACATAATTTTAAATGATATTATAAAGCCACAATCACTACAACAATATGGTATTAAAGTGAAAATAGACATCTACAACAATGGGACAGAACCAAAAACCCAGAGATAAATTCACATGTGTATCAATACTTAAATTATGACAAGGAGTCAAGACCATAGAATGGAGAAAGGAAATTCCTTTTAACAAATGGAGCTGGATGAACTGGGAAAATCCATATAAAGGAATAAAATTAGGTGACTCTAGCTCCACATACAAAAATAAGCTCAAAATGAATTAAAGACATAGACATACAAAAATAAAATACATAGAAGAATATATGAGTGATACATTTCATAAAGTCAATGATAGATGTGTCTTTGGGGATTGAGCTCCTACAGCAAGGGGAATAAAAAGAAAATATTAGTAGGTTAAAAAGAAATTTTACTGAGTGGGAGAAGATCTTACAACTGACAAGAACTTGTACAACTTAACAGCAAAGCCAAGCAACCTAATTCATAAAAGGGGGGGACTAGATCTGACTGGAAAAACTTTCTAAAATGATAGGTAGAAAGTCAACAGATAAATGAAAATACTTATCATGATTTCTAATAAAGGAAAAACAAAACAAAATCCAGAGATATAATCTCATACCCATGAGAACAGCATACATCAAAAAGACTTCCAATGACAAATGTTACAGTAGACAAAAGAGGACACTTACTTAACACGTTGTTGGTGGGAATGCAAGCATTTGGTATCTATTTTGAAAAGTGATTGGACTTAGAAAACTGAAAATGGGAATACTATTTGATCTGACTGTTCTATTTTGGATATTTATGAAAAGAAGACAAAATCATCAACTCAAAAAAAGTTAATACCACAATGTAATTGCAGCATTATTTACAGTTGCTATGCCTGTAATGACTATAGTCAAAGGATTCACTAAAGAAGATGTGATATGTCCACACAATAAAATAATATTCAGATAAGGAAAGAAATGCTAACATTTCATATTAAAATTCCATATTAGAATTACATGGCAAGAACTTAAGGCAAATGGTAAGAACTCAAGGAGATTACCTGTAGGTTAAATAAGCCAGAATGATAGAGACAAATACTGGTTGATTTCACATATAGGAGTAATACAAGGAAACAAAGTGAACTAATTACTAATACAAAATAACCACAAACAAGTGGACATTGATGACTAAACTGATGTTTCTGAGGTAAGGGAAGGGGAGGAAGGATCAAGAAGGCACAAGGGATGGTGGTGGGGAAAAAAAAAGAAAAATTAAAAAATATAGACAGATAGGTGATAATAGACAATATATAGAACAACAGATTAAAATGAAAGACAGATGTTTTCTATTGTAGCATCCATTGAAAGTTGAAAAATTTTTGCACAATTTGTTTACGAGCCCTATCTTCATCCTCATTTTGCTTTCAATGTTTCAGACACATTAGGACTATTTTACTACTGATATCATGTCTGCTTATTTGAGAATTACATTTTTTGTTTGTGTTACTTTATAAAGATAGTTTTAGAAAGCCTCTCACTACCACTAGTTAGTTCTTTTATAACACAACTCCATATTTGAGTTCTTTATTTTTGATCCAAGGCTGCACTTATCTGATTGACAGCAGTTGTTTGCAGGTGACTTTTTCTTTGGGAAGAATGAAGAGGTGTTCATATTCTAAGCATGTCTGAGAAGAGCTTTGTGCTCCACATGAATGAATGACAATCATTTTTACTAAAAACTCCACAAATGCTTTTCTGTTCTGTGGAGATATTTTTAAGATTTTCAGTTCTGTAAAGGAGAACTCTGCTGCTAGACTTATTTTCATTAGTTCTAAGCTATCTTATATAACTAAGGTTAAAATAGAAGAATTTTCTTTAGGATTATCTGTCTACAACATGCCTATAAATATTAGGCCCAGAGCCTAACATTGTTTATATTTCATTGGGCTTATGCCTCCCCATGATGTAGGTGTCATTATCTTGATTTTCTAGATAAGGAAACAGTTTCCTCACATAAAAAAACAAGTCTTAAATAGCCCAGAATTATATTGCTACTAAATGACTAAGGTGAGATTTGTACCTAGAGCAATTTTACTCAGACAACAATGTTTGAAACACAACTACGGTATTTTGAAGTTTCCAGTAAGTGTAGTGTTTCTGCCAGGGTGATCTGTGGAATATCCAGATCAGTATTACCTGGTATGCCTGGTAAAATACAGACCCCTGGTCCCAACCCCAATTTTAGTGAAACTGAATCTTAGGTGAGAGGCCAAGGATTCATTAGTTTTACCAAGTGTTCAAGGTAATTTGATATTTGTTCTAGGTTAGCCATATTTGAAGTGGCTCTAAAGTAGTAGGTAAAAGAAAAGTGCATTTAAATATAGACTGTTTTGGCTTGGCTGGGTTTTGATTATTCACACTGTTGAAAGGAAGTATTCTCAAGTGTTGACAACAGTCACCTGGGTGGGCTGGACTAGCAAATGGGAGATTTCCATTACTTGGATAATAGGTAATGCTAACAAGTTTGTTCTACATGCAGCAGAATTTTCCCACTTTCCATAGAGGTTGGAGGCCCAGGCCCCTGTGGATGCCACATATCATATGCTCCAAGGGCCAATCTAATCACATATAATAATTTCCCCACAGCATTCAGATGCAACCATGAAATGTTATTATTACTATTTCCAGCACAATAGAGACAGAGCTGGATGGGCTGATAGTTCAGATTATAATGCAATATTTGGTAACATATATATACACCAGAGATTTATAAGACCTTTGCATTAGTCTGCTTTTGCAGATAAAGGCAAGGTTTGGGGAGGAAAGGATACAAGTGGGACCCTGAAAGTCATATGATTAACAAAGAAAAGGGGGTGGGAAGCTTATTCTCATTCCCAAGCCAGCTCAATCATTATTCCAAAGTGATCTCTAATCAAAACCCAGCATATGGTTTTTATTAATTTGGGGCAATTCCCCTACCATCTAGAGCAATAAAAAAGGATGTTGATATCATAAAAGATTATAGCATCCCTTATCAAGCTAGCAAACAAGAAATGTAAAACCCAAGATAATGAAATACAAGTTGAGTTCCTTCATCCTTCCCTCCCTGGTTTTATTATTATTTTTATTGCTTAAAGTTCTGAAGGTATGAGATTCAAAGTTTGGTCTTGAATAAATTACTAATTAGGTTCATTCCCAGTATAAAGCTGATTTTAGGGCCTAAATTTTCCCTCATCAGCCTTAGTGGGGGAAAACACAAAGTACTATCTTCAAAGTCTTTTTTTGGTAAGAATGATTCATCTGTATTTAACAAGCTCATGCCACTTTCTCCAGGTGACAGGATCAGGGGGCCTGGTAGCTCTCCTTTAAGTGTCCCACCATCAGCCCTGGGCTCTTTTTCAAGGGTGGATGGCTATCAGCTATATCAGCTATCTTTTCAGCTTTGCCAACGTGAGCCATTATGACATACCCTGGACTCTGACTCATTGGGAGACAGAAAGGGGAAGAGAGAGGTGCTGATAATACAGGAAGAGATGACACCCCACCTGTGGGAATTACTAACCCATTGTTATTTTTTCGATATTATTTTTTTGTTCTTTAGGTCACAACCTTGGTAAGTTGTTTTTGGGATACCTCCCTCTCCCTCCTCCCTCTGGTACCCCTTCCCATTATTGAAACCAGCTAGGAGGGAGGGAGAGGGAAGGAATCTGGTCAGGCACCGTGAGTGCTATGTTTATGAAAGTCTCTTACTCATCTTCTCAAACATCCTGAGAGGCAGGAATTATTACTGCCACCTCACAGATGATGCACTATGTCTCAGAGTTTTGACTGTGCACTTGGGTTGGAACAGGGGTTCCAACTCAGACCTGGTGAACTGAGTACAGCTCTTGGCCATGCATTAGTGCCTGTTAAGGTCTCCCCTAGCCAGTGTGGGCCTGGGAAGAGCCAGGAGGCAGGAGGGGAAGAGGAAAGAAGTTTTCTGCAGTTTCAAGAGCCACAGCTCTTGACGGAACAGAGCTCTGTTGTGTCACCTGTCTCTCAGGATAACTTCAGTTGGACTTTTCCATGAGGAGAGAAAGTTTACTATTCCTCAAGCTCAGTGATACCATTTTGTGAGCCAGTTCTTGTTCTGGAGAAAAATTCTCCCCCACGCAATTTTTTTTCCCTCCAAACTGCACTTGGTAGATTTGACCATTCTGCCATTTGTCATAGCATAAGCGCTCAGAGGAAGCAATCATAGATGAGGTGACTCATAAAGAAGACATGTCTCAGTTTGAGGCTGAAGGCCTGTAATGATCAGCTTAGGCTGCTAGAACAAAATACCAGTGGCTGGGCAGCTCAACAAGCGACTCTGATTTCTCACAGTTCTGGAGGCTAGGAAGTCAACACCAAGGCACTGGCACATCAGGCTCCTGGGAGACCCTTCTTCCTGGCTTGGAAGGATGTTTTCTTGCGGTGTCTTTGCATGGGGAGGGAGGGAAAGACAGAGAACAAGAAGAGAGGAGGAGGAGGAAGAGAAAAAGGGAGGGTGGGACAAAAGGGGAGGGTAGAGGTAAAGAAAGGTGGGGGCTAAGGAGAAAGAAGAAGGGGAGGATGCCCTCTGGTCTGCCTTCCTTTTCTTATAAGGTTGTTGATACCATTATGACAGTTCCACTCTCATCTAACCCTAATTAGCACCCCAATACTATTAAAAAGTCAACATCTTAATTTGGGGGGATGGAGCATGAGCATTCAGTTTATGACAGGGTTACACATTTCTGGGAGGAGGTCTGGCCACTCCTTGGAGTGAGGTAGCAGAGGCTGACTGAGGGAATAGGTCTGAGAGAACTGCCCCTCTGCTGGCTGCTTTAGATTTGCTCTGAAGCCTGGGAGGCCTTGCAGAAGGCACTGCAGGCTGTGAGGGAAGCTACAGGAGATGTTCTCAGCTGAATGAATTGCTTTTTCAGGCCTTGGTAACTGGGCACACAAAATATCTCTTCCTGTCATTCTCAAATAATTTTTCCTCACTTGATACCGGGAATGGAAGAATTTCCTTTTAACTGCAGTCTCTTGTTTCTGAAAGTTGAAAAGCATCTTAGGATTGTTCCTGGAACACCCTGTGAAATAGGTGGTGCACAAAATAAATTTCACATTGAAGGTGTGTTCCTTAGATTAAAATGCAAGAGAACCATTTAGAGAGAAGCAGGCACCATAGATAGAGTTTGGCAGACAAGAGGTTTCTCACTAATAGGGCTAACAATTTAGAGGAGAATGTCATCAATTGTAATATAAGTTTACTTTTCATCTAATGAATTTTAATGGCAGCTTTCACCATTACCTCTAGGAATTCACAAAAAACTGAAAAACCTGCCTAGAAACTTATTTGATAGTTGCTAAAGCAAAGTCTCTGGCATTATCTCAGCTCCATTTATAAAACACATTATTTTCTCACAAAGCATTTTAAATATAGCACAAGAAATTTTCATCATATTGCTTGTACTCCCTGCAACCTGAATGCAGACTCTCTTTGAGAAGTCTTATTTTTTTGCATATCTTATTTTGTTATTCAAATGATGAAGCATATTTTGCATGAAGTTACACCTTTTTAGAGGCAGATTTTGTTCTGGAAAATTGGTGCAGCATTTCCATTTCTCACATCTTTACATAACTGGTTTCTTGTAAGGAGATGTAACTGTGTTTGACAAACCTGCCCTGTAATCTGTATCCCTGCGGGTAGTGGGCTTCAGGCATTTCCATTTCTCTTTTATGAGGAGGACATACACTCCCTAGGAAGAAGGTTAAAATGGACAGGCGTTTCTCAAGATTTTGACTCTTTCTTTCATCAAATTTGGATTCAAAATACAAACCCTCTTCCTCTGAGAGTTGACTTTGTCCTCAACTCAACCTTCAGAGTTAAGTCTGACTGGCCTCCAGAAATGGTGGGTTCCTCACGGGCCATGACAGTGAGAGTGTCTGAGTTCCTCACAATTGGCACTGACCTTGCTCACCGACTGAGAGCTTCAGTAGGGAGGGGAGAAAGCTTTCTTTTCTTTTCTCTTTTCTAAATGGAGTTTTTGACATTCTAAGGTGGCATTTTGCTCTCATTATCAAACACCAACATCTCTGGACTGCAAGTCAGATGCCTTTCAAAGAAGCCTGCTGTACAATTCCCTGCACAGACATTAACCTGTTTATCTTGGCACGCCAAGCCTTAGGTCTAGTTCTCACAGTGATCCCACCAACTCCTCTAACTAACACTGCACAGCTGTAGGGGGCACTATTCCTGTTGTTGTCTCTAGGAATGGCATCCTCAGGGCTCTGTGTGTATACACCCACTGAACTATGTTGCAGGGTAACCCTGCATGTCACAAAAAAACAAGCTCTGTCAAGGTACGTGGCTTTAATCCCAAGTCTAGGATGGGAGGCTGAGATTGGGAATCACTTGAGTCTGTGGGTTCGAGACCCACCCGAGGCAATATAGTGAGGTCAAGTTTCAAAACATATAGCTGGGTGTGGTGGCACACACCTGTAATCCCAGCTACCTGGGAGGCTGAGGCTGGGGTACCCCGGGCAATGAGAGTCTGTGGTTCCCCAGGCAAAATTGCAAGACCTAGCCTCAAAAACAAACAAACAAACAAACAAACAAACAAAAAAACCAAAACAAAAACAGGGTCTGTCAGATCATGAGGTAAGAAAACTTTCTACCCAAATCTTTGTGATTCCATGCATTGTAGATTTCATTGACCTTGGGTAAGTGGCTCCTCCGTTTCTTCTCTAAAGCCCAAACTACACCTCTGGGGGATACCTGAAATTCCAGTATTTTTGTCATTACCTTTTTTTTTTTTTAATCTTGACTCTATCAAGTGATCACAAATGTAATGGGTCAAAGCAAAGTAGTACCTCATAGTCCTTTAGGTCAGGTTGAGTAAGAGTCTCAACAGGTTGAGACCTAGGTGCTGGTGGGCTGTTGAGTTCCCTTTGAGCTCCATTTGTGCTCCATTTTCTTGCTTATTTGGGAGGTGGTAGAATTCAGTTCCAAGTCATGGTAGCCTGAGATCTCTAGCTCCTCGGTGACTGCCTGTTTCCACAGGCTCTTCTCTATCCCTTACACAGATCGCTATACCTGAGTGCTTACAACCTGTCTCTCACTGCACCTCTCTGCTACCAGTGAACCTCTTTCATCCCAAACAGGGAAGTTCTCTGCTTTAGGAGCCACATGAGTGAGTGAATTGAATTCACTTGGATCCACTTGGCTAATCCAAAGTAATCTCCTTGTGCCAATCTCATCATGGTCACATCCGTGAAATCCTTTAAGGCAAATAAGATGACTTAGTAACAGGTTTCCAGGATCAGGATGAGGACCTGTTTGGGTGACCATTCTCTCTACCATATCCTTGACTTATTTTGTTTCTTTGAATGATGAAAAATTAAATCCAAGTATTTATTGAGAACCTTCTCTTCTGTGTTTTAGACAATGTTCACTGACTTCATGTTTGTCTCCATCCAGAGACATGTTTCCTTACTTAACCCTGTTGATGACCCCAAGAGATATTATCATTGTAGACTAAGAATGCAATCAGTTGCAGGTAATGGAAACCAACCATGGCTGGTCCATTTGTTTTCAAAAGAGCTAGATAGTGGCTCAGTGATACTATCGCTCAGACTCTTCTCAGTCTTTGCTGAGAGGGAGGATACCATCACAGTTAACAGCATGCTCCTGCAGCCTATGTGTGTAGAAGCACACAAATTTCATCCTCCATAGATGGGGACAATAAAGGAATTAATAGAATGAATTAAAGCATTCCAGGTGCTCAAATTCCTGGTTGATGTGAATGCTAGATACCTGGTGGCTATTTTAAATGTTAACGCCCCTTTACCATCCTTAGCACTCTGGGTTTACTCTCATATCTTCATTCTTATTACCTCATGGTCATAAGATGGTTGCTAAGTGTCCAGCTATGACACTGAGGTCCCAGGAGGGAAAGAGAAGGAGCAAGGAGAAGGAGGCTGGTGTGTTATTTGTATCAGAAACCAAACGCTTCCCGGAAATCCCTAGCCCCCTGTGCTCACTTCCTTGAGCAGTGACCCATATGACCTTTCCTACTGAAATCTAGTGGAGAGAGACTCTTATCTATTACCCATAACTCAAAAATCCTCTTGTAGCTTCTCGGTAAGAAGCAAACTCAAAGCTGTAACACCTTGAATTTTCACAGACTCCATACTTTTTGTTATGCAGATTCTAGCTGCACCTTCACTCTGCTCCCAGCCTGAATGCAGAAGAAAAAAATAGTTAGAATTGCATTTTGAACTCATAGCTGCTTGACCTCAAATGTAACTTCTACAAGTCCTTCAGCCTAAGGACGTTCAAAATTGTGGGTTCTTATCATCCGTAACCCCCTTTGGGTTCTTAACATCCATAACCCCCTTGCCATTATTTTCAAAGCCAGAACAGATTCTTAAAGTGTAAAGAACTATTTATCTCTAGCAATGTGATTATCTAATCATTTACTACAAAAAGAAACATAAGAAAAACCCCGATTACCCCAACATTGTCCAAAACCTTCAGTATATTAGTCCTGTTGACCTCACCACTTGTCCAGTCCTTCAGAGTTCATTAACATGTGCTCCAAAAGTATGGCACCTATCTTTGGCATGCTTCAACTACCAAGCATGAAGATGAGGGTGTGACAGCATGTAGTTGAAAGTGTGTTGCTGTCTCCTCCTTGCAGAGTCCTCGTCACTTTAGGTGGTAAAAAGAAACTTCAAAGAACAGGAACCAATAGCAGATTCATCAAGGCCTCCTCATAGCCTTTCCAAAAATCCTTAGGCTCACTTTAACACACACCCTTGGCTTAACCATGCTAAAGCCTTGAGTCCACAGGCTTGGGCCTATGGTTAGAGTGCCATCCTTGGCCAGGTGGCCTGGACTTACATTGTCTTTCTCCCCAGAATGCTAACCCCAAAATGACTGATCTTGTTTTTTGCTCTCAACCCAAAATCTGTATCCTTCCTTCCCACCAAATCTTGCAGCCGAGAGACCTCTGGAAGAAACATACCAATTTCAGTTTTCTCTGCAAATCTATAGCAACAGGAGAGTAGCTAGCTCCTTATCAAATGTATCAACTATGTTAATGGCACTCAGAGGAGATAGCCCCCCCCATCACTACTCTGAAGAAGTATCTGGAAAGCAAGTTTTCTTTTCATATAATGAGGAATTTGGATGGGCAAACATGCATTTTCCCCATCCCTTGCTCACTTTCCCTCAGTCCTCCAAGAAAACTGGTGTTTTCAGTAAAGATGGAAAGAAGAAACAGAACATGGAAAGCCCCTTGCAGGTCTGTGCCTCAGTCACTGTTGATGCAGTGTGCCCCAGTCTCAGCTGCGCACTGGGAAGAGATTTGATGAGAAGGTGATAGATGCAGAGATGGGGGATCCATGTTGAATGGGATCACCCCAAAGATATGTGCAAGGCTAAAACCCTGGTACTTGTGAGTGGGACCTTATTTGGCAACATAGTCAAGTTCAGATGAGGCCCAACCAGATATGGGTGGCCGTAGTCCAAATGTTCGGCATCTTTAGAAGGAAATGTGTACATAGCTACATGGATAAGAAGTTTTTGATGATGGCGATAGAGATGGAACACTAATGCTGACACAATTCTAACTCTGAGAAAAGAAGAATTTCCATTTGATACTCTTCATATTTGGCTGAAGTCTCTGTCTTTGGCAGGAGAATTAGTCTAACAATCCTACAGTCACCCATTGCCGGGGGTGAGAGCAAGAAAGGCACATGGGAGAGGTGGCAGAACTCCAGCAAACAGCAAGGAGGCTTGGGAGCCAACCAAGAACCCCTCTGGGGAAACCTACATGGTTGGCACAATCTGTGCCTAGAACATTCTGGTCTCATTTAGTTTCTTGATCGTTGAATCCTAAGGTTCAGTGAAATAGCTTGTATCCTCCAGAAGTTGTCCTACCTTTTGGAATCCTCAGGGAACCCTGGGGCACCTTAGCACTGGCTTACCTCAGTGTTTCGAAAGTTCAGTTTGATTGCAATGTGATTGTTACTGTATCCATAGGTACCATTATTTACTTAATATTTACTTAAGATTTTTAATCAAAATTTACTTCACTACTGTAAATGGAAAAGAACCTGGATCCTTTTGTCCTAAATAGAAGACAATTATACAATTAGTTCAAAGAAAGCGAAACAAATTTACTACATTCAAGCTACAGCCTGAAGAAGTTGGAGGCCAGCTCTCCATTCATAAAGGAGATTAGCAAATTGCAGAGGAGCATTGGAGCTAGATTATATATCTGATCAAGTCTTCCTTGAAGGAAACAGAGAATTGGAAAGGGAATGACGCTCTCATAGGGGTGGTGTGCAATGTAAGTAACAAGTAAGATTAGATTTTTGGTGAAAGCCAGGGCTGATATGATAAAGGCTTCATGGACATTAATTCATATAGTTTTCACACCAGTCTGTGAAGTTAGTGTGCTCATTTCTGCACAGGCAGCTGAAGCTAAGAGCTCTATAATTAGCTGGTCACCCAGCCTGTTCGTGCCAGAACCCATCTTCCACAGTGCCAAGCTCTGAGATGACCCATCTCCCCATGCTAAACCAGGGGAGGGAGGAAGTGGTCTGCCAGGTTAAAGGTTTAATACCCTAAAATTAGCCCAACCTGAATTGTTTATTCACCCACTGCAATGAATTCCAGGGGGATCCTCGTGACAGCAAGCAGTCAAGTCTTGGTGAAGGTCCTACAGGGAGCTGAGGTCAAGGCTAAGGGAGAATGTGCATATCAAGGAGCCAGGTTTCTGGGAGGACTTCATGGCTTCTCAACAGAGTGTGGCTCACACTTGAAATTAAGAATATTCAAATTTCTGCCACCTCCCTCCCTCGGGTGGCATCTGGTTTGTGTGTTGGGGGAAGGGAGAGATACCTCAGTAGAGGCTGAGTTCTATATATGGGACAAGATCCCATTTTACAGCCCCAATACATACAAGACTATGGCCACCTTAGCTTCTTAGTCGCAGTGCTTTGCTCCACTGTGCTCAGTGGGGATGGCCTGCAGCCCACCGCTGCATTTTGCAGAAACTAGAGAGGAAGGCGTTTGAAAATGTGTGCCAAAGTGAGGCAGTCGCCCCTCTGGAAGGCTTCCCCTTTAAAGCCTGATGGAAAAAATTTCTCTGTCAAGAGGCACAGCCTCAGGCCCAGCACTGTCGCCAAACACTGTCAGAGCAAAGGTCAAGAGAGGGTAGGGAGATTGAAAGGCCACCTGGAGAGCAGAACTGTGCCTAGCTCCTTATCCCCCACCCCCTTGGGCCACCTCTCTCCTGGGGGTTGGGGGTGGAGGCTGGGAGGTGGAGGGTACAAAGCAAAGGCCCTACTTTCCAGTCCCTGGGAATGCTGTTTATCAAAGGGATTTTGACTCCTGGGTGGTGGAGCTGTTGGGAGCTCAGAGCTGGGGAGGTATAATAGGACGGAAAGCTGCTTTAATAAAGCACAGGGCGGGCTGGAGCCGCACTCTCCATAAATCAAAGGGTGACATCAGGGCTCCCTCTGAAGATCAGCAAGACAGCGCATTGTGGGGCTGGGTGACTCTTAAATCTAATCGACAGCTCTTTGAGCAAAAATACAGCCGTGACTGGAGGACAGAGGTGGCCACAGGCTGGAAAATATCCTAAGGAGCACACACATTTCCCAGGTGATAAGAATGCTGAATGGTTCTGAGCTGAGAAGCCTTGGAAAACAATTAGCCAGAGAAGCAAGATAACCTGTTGAAATTATGGCTCTGCACTTTACTGCTCTTAATAAATTTCCTGGCAGCCTCTCTCCAGCTCAGGCCCTGGTCTGCTTATACCTTTAATAGTTGGGGGAATTAAGTCATCAAAGTTTCATCTACCTGTCTGACTCCAGCCAGAAGTACAACTTATTTGCCTGGATGCCTTTCAAAACTGCTGTCTACATAGATTATAATTTAATATATAGTGGAACTAACACAAGGCTGCCTGTTTCTTGAGTCTAAAATGTCAAAATCTGCATTTACACGTTCTGAATTTTCTTCAACATTGCACACACTTTAAATAGTAATCACAAGGTAAGCTATGTAGAATTAAAAGAAATTGCGCTGAGATTTACTTTTAATCTCCACTGTTCATTGCTGGAGCAAGAAATGCAGGCTGCCACTTTACTAGTGCAGCTGGTCCTTATTCTCTTGGAACCCTAGTTTTCTCATCTGTAAAATGGGGTTAATGCCTGCTTTATTGGTGGGAAGGGAGCATGAGATAAATTCAGGGAAAGCAACCAGCGTAACTGCTATACACTCAATAAACATTCATCCTCCCCTAGTTAAGTAAGGGATGATGATTTGATGAATTTTTCCAGTTCAACTTGCATAGTGGTTTTCCTCTGGACAAGCTATATTTAGCATTTTGTATTTTTTATGCTATTTTTAAATTTAAATTTTATTTTCTGCAGTAGCAGTCTTATTTGTCTAGTTTCACTCATCTGTGTGAGCTCATATCAACAGCTAGGACCCTGGAATCCCTAAATAACTTATTCCAGTTGGGTCTAAAATTCCAAGGACAAGTTACTTAATTCCTTTAAGACTGTTTTCCCATAGATTTTTAAGGATTAAGGGGGATAAATTGTGTAAAACACTTAGGCCAGTATCTGACAATTGTTAAGCACTGAGTAAGATTAGTGGTGTTATTATTAACCTGCCTGCCCACCCCTATCACACAAGTTATCCTCTCCTTTGTCCTACTTCCTATGAGTCTGCAGATTTCCTATCTCTTGATCTGGAAAGTCAATAACCTCCTTTACTTGTTCTGCTTACATCTTTCCATCTTTCAAGGCTATTTCAGATGTCTCATCTTGCAAGCCCTGATCCTACTACACCCCAAATCCTAAGCCAGGCTTCCCCCAGCACCTCTGTTAAGAAGTGACCAACTCAACCATGAATTTTGGTTTTTGTGTATCTGTTGTCCTCTCTTGCTCAACTCTTAGATCCTTGAGGTTCACCTATGTTGGGAAGCTTCTGCAGCATTTTACTTTGTCTAATATGAAGTGTCTGTTTGGCTACTGAAGTATGATAACCAGGAGAAAGTATGATAAAGTGTGCTGAAGCCCTAAAACCTAAGAAATACAGCCTAGGGATCCTAGATAAACAACTGTCTAGAAAAACAACCCATGACTTACTGACTCAGTTTACTGGTATGCAACCCAGTTTCTCCTTGAATCTTCCTCATTCTATCTTCTGTCACATCAGAGCACGTACTACTACCACCAATGATAGCCCACCTGGAACATCAGTATGTGTAATTTGTATATAAACTCTTAACTCCCTGTTAGGGGTACTCAGTCTTGGGCTATGAGTCCACTGAGTCAATACTGGTACTAATAAACCTGCTTTTTGCCAGCCTTGGTGTCCTCATTTCTTTGGTGCCACTTTCACTACAACTGGATCTCATTTTATATTCGTACTACTTAGATGTACTATGCAGAAGAACTATAAGGACTTAGATGTACTATGCAGAAGAACTATAAGATTCAAGGAGAAACTGGGTTGCATACCAGTAAACTTATAAGGCCCATGATACAAAGTTTTCACGGTGTTACACATTCATTATTAGGCAGAAAACATAGATCTTTGGGGATGTGTGTGGGGTGGGTGACTAATAAATGGTTCAAGGAAAGTTTGAGTTGAAGGATGATAGGTGAATCTTATGTGTTAATTACTGGAGTCAATCTCCTCTTTCAGAAGACTTGGGCCACCTTTCACCATGACTGATGACCTTGATGAGCCCTATTATTAGGAATGTATAAGTGTGATGCCCTTTGTTCACACTGCAAAGCACAGAGCTCACTGGAGCTAGTCTGGTGCGCCAGGAACAGTGTAGCTTCTCAAAAAGCACTAGTGAATGCTGAAAGTTCAGCTCTCTCATTCGCTGGGGGCCCCTTCTTCATGCCTCAGTTTCTTCAGCTATAAAATAAGTCTGAGCCTGATGCTCTTTGATTGTATGAGAAACAAAAAATACTGTGATATGAAACTTCCAGCTTTATTGTAAACAATAAGTAGGGGGAACAAACATGGCCACAGAAAAGAAACCTCAGTTGTCAGGATCCTTACAAAATAACCTCTCCTTTCCTTTGTCTATGTCTATATAGCACTCATTAAATCTTTATTTTAGTACCTTTGTATGCAGGACTCAGTTTTCTTAGAGAAAGTCAAGGAACCATCCACCTCTCCCACCTACAGTTGTTGAAAGGAACAAGGCATGTAGTGATTGCAAAGCACTTGCCTAAAATCCAAGGAATTATACAATAATAATAGTAATCATCTGTCACTAAAAGTATTTCCATCTTCATGGCTGTAAGTAATACATTTTCTTTTTACTTAAGTCTCTCTTTACTCTCTAAATAATGCATCACCCATTGCATTTACAATCCCTGAGCTTGCTTCATGTTTTAAATTAGAATCCAGTCTGCCCATGTGAGCTAACACCTTTCACCTCAAGAATAATACCAGGTGATCTTTCACAACAGGCCTGGGAGATTTATGGCTTGCACTGAGAGGTGGAACGTCAGCAGTGCAACAATTCAGAAAAGGAATGCTCACACCTCATTCCTTCATTCAAATGGATTCAGTGACTATTTCTTGAGCCTGGAGTCAGTCCTAAGAAAGGTGTCACAAACCTGACACTCCTTGGAAGGCCACACAGACCCGGAGACTAATCATTGTAATACAGGCAATAAAAGTTTTATTGAGGATCTGCAGAAAGGATCTCACATCCAGGATGAAGTTACCCAATCTGCCTGGGGAGGAGGGCTGCCAAAGGGGGGTTGGTGGGTTGGAGTTTAGTTGCAGATAACTAAGTCTCTTCTAGCTAGTTTAAACAGGGATTTAGGGTGGGGGGCTAGGTATTTGTTGCAGGCTCCAGGCAGGTCTTGCAGGAATAAATCTCAGAACAATACAGAACTGACCTGGTCCTTCGAGGAAGGAAGTGACGACCCTGTGGTAGTCAAGAGAAAGTCAAATGCCCCACTGTAGGCAATGGAACTTGTTGTGTCAGCTGTGAACTTCACATAGCCTCTCTCCTTCAGGGAGTTAGAGACTGGACACTCCTGTAGTAACAGGAATTACCTCCTATGTTGGTTACTATGAAGCATCCCTGGTCCTCACTGCTGTCTTCTGGAGTTTTTGGTCTCATTGCTAAAAGCAGGGTCTTGGATGAGTCCACAGCTGTGAAGGAATTTGGGAACAGTGGTTTCTGACACTAGCCCTCTGGCCTGTACTAAACGCTGCTGCTGAGGTAGGGTGGGCATCAAGGAGTAAATGCTCAGTTTCTGCCTTTAAGTCTTTATGGAGAAGGACTCAGGTGATGATTGAGACTTCCGGGATCATTGAGGGTTTACAGGTCAAAACAAGGTGGATAAAAGGCATTTTGAGCAGCATCAACTAAGTTTATTGTTTATTGCCATGATAGGGAGCTGTGTAATGCGTGCCCGATTCAAACAAATACAAGTAATTTTAAGTAACAGTAGCACAAGATGCAAACTCAGGAGTAACACAGCGTGAGAAAGGACAGGTACTGGGGCTGCGGAATTTAGACTTTAAGCTCTAACAGGAAGCCACAGAAAGGTTAAGGAATGAGTGTGTGCCTGTGTGTTTGTGGGGTGAGGATTCAGTTTCCTTGCCTGATGAGATGTTAGATGCAAGGATTTGCTGATGTTTAGCAACTGGCTTTCCAGGGAAGAAAGCCTGCTGACTAGTAGGGTGTATCAATGTTGGTGGTATAAATACTTCCAACCTGGCCTACCTCAAGTTCCCAGTGTGATACAGCTGAGCATGGAGCTGGGAAGAAATGTGGACATTTAGCTCTTGGATGCAGGTTCTTGGAGTTCTGGCTCCAGAATGTCTCTAGATGTTAGATGGGTTCATTCTGAAAATAATCCTGTAAGCAGTTGTTCCTTTTTACAAATGCAATACTGAGGCCTAGAGAGATACTTTCTCCAAGGTTGTGCAGATATTAGTGATCAAACTTTGTTTTAGATCCAAGTCAAGTGACTGCCTTTCAACCACTGTTGCCTCAAATAATTTGGTCAGATCTCCATTTCAGGAACTTCCTTTGGCTGGGCAGATGAGGGGTTGGTATCAGGGCATGAAACAATTCTAGACAGTAGACAGGTTCATATTCTAGACTACATATACATGAATCAGTGCATGCAATGTCCCAATCAGGTTTTATTTACCAAAGCAGGTAGTGGGCCTGTGTAGTATAGGCATGGGTTGGAAGGAAGTAGGGTCAGAGGTAGGTGACTGTATTGAAGTCATAAATGGAGACTCTGAAATGGGAAGTGATGAGACTGAGCCAAGGCATGGTAGGGTATCAGGAAGCATGACCATATTTGGCAGAATTACTGGTTTTCTTTTTTTGGAGACTAGGTCTTGCTATATGTTGCCCGGGGTACTGTGGACTCAAGTGATCCCCAGCCTCAGTTTTCCAGGCACCTGGGATTATAGGCGCCTGCCATGGTGCTCAGCTGCTTTTTCAAGGCTAGGTCTCGCTATGTTGCCTAGGGCAGTCTTGAACCCGTGAACTCAAGCAATTCCAAGTCTCTTGCCTCCTAGCGCTTGGACAACAGGCGTGCGCCACCATGCCCTGCGAGTTGCTGATTTTCTATCACATCAGATGGGGATAAGGGAAGGAGCAGAGTTACAAGTGGGAAGGCAAGTGTGATTTCCAGGTTTGAAACTGAACAATGGGGTACCATTGGCCAGGATGAAATCCTAAGAATCAGGTTTTTATAGAGAGAGTTTGTTTTCAGCTTGGGCGTGTTGAGTTCAAAGAGCCTACAGGAAGTCCAAGTGGGGATGCCACAGAGGGAAATGCATGTACTCAGGAGACAGGTCTGAGGGGGACTGTGGGCAGATCAACTCAGAGACGGCAGCTGAAATATTGGTGGTGGGCGAGCTTGTAAGAGAAAGTGGCACAGGTTTGGGAATAAGCCAATCAGGGACTTCAGAACACACAGGAATAGTCTGAAGGAAAAGTGAGAATCACGTTTCTCTAGACAGGAAAGGAATTTCCAGAAGGAAAGAGTCCACAGTGTTAGATGTATGAGGCACTGCCCGGATCCCAGGTCCAGAATGAAGGACGACTTTTCCAGCCACTGTGAACACCTCCCAGATGTGGCCCTCAGCTCTCAGTCCTCTGAGATACCTGAAGGAAACTGCATAGGTTTTACCTCCTTTGGTGGTGGGGTGGGGCCCAACAGTGCCCAACAGTAGCAGGGTCCAGCAATCTTGTCCTAACTGAAGAGCCCCTGGAGTTCCAGATTTCACTGTGGGAGTGACTGAGGCCTAAATTGGGCCCATGTCACAGCTCAGTGTCTCTTGCCCATCCTGCTTCCTGCCTCTGTCTTCTGAGGTAATGAATCCAAGTGAACCCCCAATAACATCTTGTTCACTCATCTCCATTTCAGTACCTGTGTCTCGGGCAGTCCATGTAGGACAGGGGCTCTTTCCTCATGTCCTCGGTCCTGTGACATTGCTGTTCAAGGATGAAGTAAGCCAGGTCAAGCTCTTCCTTCATTAAATCTTAAAACAAACCAGTGACAGGTGAAAACCAAGGCTCCGGTGTCTTACTGACTGAATAAAGCTTTATTTCAATGCAAAATAAAACCAGAAAAATTTATATATTCATATATAACAACATTCAAAAATGTTTTCTGTGGTACAAATGGGATCATCCTAAAAGGTCCATAAAGAATTCATTCTCCACCCCTATATGCCAAAATAGGATTTCACATCATTTACCTCCAGAACTTATGAACAGACTTGGTATCATCAAAGCACTGGAAAACACTAGAAACAATGACTGTGTAAAGCAGATTTAATTTTTTATGTTCCAGTAGTAAACAACACTGCAGACAGCTTAGATGGACCAGAATACTCCGTGAAAGAGCTGAGTGAGGAAAGCCTTTTGGGTGAGTTCACTCTCCACTCCAGGCGCGGTAGGTAAGCCTGCCTTAAAGTCAGGCTGTGTGCCTGCGAGTCCATTACTATTTAAAGACATGGAGGAGAAAGTGTTTCACTTAGAAGTTGCAGCTGCCTATGCGATTCTAGGCTTATTTTAGGTATCTCTCATTCTTTTTGTCAGCAAGGTGACTTTGTGGGGATCGCTCATGGAGACGCCTCCTTCTGGTCTCATTGTAGCCTCATTTCCACCTAAGCTGGCACTGAATGGGGCTTGCAGAGACAGACTACCGAATCCAACTCCTTCCTGCCTAATTGCACTAAATCTGGATTTTCCCTTGCTCATGGACTCAGCAAGCAGTGGGGTGCCTAACCAATTTAGCACCAATTTGAAGCTCATTCATAGTGGATTCCAGAAATGCCAATAGGGGCTGTACACCCAAATGTGCTTATTCATACCAAACTTTTCAGAGCTCTCTAGCTCCCTGGAAACACTAAGATGTTTCTCCAAAGAAAATGAATGTTACGGTCGCAGGTTAGCAGAATAAACATGCTTTGAAAGTTTGATCTCTGTAACGCTGTGCCTGACAACTCCTAAAGCTGCCAGCTGTATTTCCTTCAGAAGATAGGTTTAGTTCAAGAAGTTCATGAATCTGTGTTAATGAATCACCTTCTAATTTTATTTAGTTCATGGCAAAAATAAAGCTACAATGAAGTCTCAAATCTCTAGCAGCAGTATGCACAGAGTTTCCTCTGAGAGTCTGTGGATGTCACCATGCTCTTGTTACAAGAGCTTTGCTCCACTTTGTCCTGTGGGTGTTGATGCCTATAGATCTAACAGCTAAGAATAATGGGCTTCACAGTTTTTCCCTTTTTTCATATTTTGTTAGTTTCTCAATCATGAATTAAGAAAATGTTCCTGTGAGATTTTAATTTTTTTTTCTGTGCTATTGTAGGGAAGCGTTAACATTGCTAGAGCACAGTGGCTCTAGGTTAATGTCAGGCTGGGCTTCTTTCGCTTGCAGAGCTATGAATTCCCTTATGCGCAGAAGTTTCCAGTCATCTCCACCCTTATCAGCTCCATACTTCTGCAGAAAGGGACAAAACCAGAGCTCCTAAGAATACCAGTGACTTGTGGCCTAAACATTTTAAGGCTTCTATGATGGCTTGACTGTGTTGTGGAGTTAGGTCAGTCACCGGTGGGGGGGGGGGTGGTAATACGTGGAGGGGTCTGCAGCTTGCTGTGCCACAAAATTCCTGCAAGGAACGCAAGGGGACGGCTGATTGAGGTTTTCAAAAGTCACAAATGAATCGAGAACTTGCTGATTATCTTCTGGTCTTCTAAATAAATCACCGGTTCTAAAATACTGCGACAAGTGGAGGTTGGGACACAGGCACTTAAAGAACTTACATTTGAGTTGGGCTGCATTGTTGCTGGGCCTGATGGAGCCACTGTCATACACACTGAATTAGTTTATTCGGGGCAGAGTCAGGTGGGCATGTGTTCTACTTCTAGCAAGGAAAGTAAACAGCTATGATGTATTTTCTGCCTACTTTAATGATACCCCCACTTTATGGCTACCCTCAGGATGAGCGCATTTCCACTGACTGGGTGTCCAATGCAAAATCATGCTTCTGGCTGTGGCCCAGGAGCAGAGGTGCTGTGCTCTTAAGGTGGCCGGGGTGGTGACAACACAGTCTTCCTGCAGGGGCCATTTTTTGACCTCACGCAGCATGTCACACCTCCCGTCATGGCTCCTGGCTGTCCTGTGTGGCCTTGGCCTTCATCCAGAATGAGCCTCTGTGCTTGACTGAAGGTGCCTTCTGATTGAGCTGTGTCTACAGAAGTCTACAGAAATTTGGTTAAACTGTATTCTACTGAGGAGCTGATTTCAATGCTGCAAAACAAGTTCTATTTTCCTTCCCTGACTGCTTTCTTCTTGAAGGTTCTTTTTTAGTTTGAGGGAAAGCAGCAGCGAGTAAGCTGGTAAGGGAAACCCTACAGCTTACCTGGACTCCGCCATTGGGTAAACAAGGCCTGGCATTCTCAACTTCTTACACAAATTGCAAACATTCTAAAGGTTCCTGGCTTCAAAGATATGACAGAGGATAAAAACCAACTTGACAGTCAATTTTCAAGAGGGCCATAAGTAAATTGTAGTCTAGGAAATGATACCTCTCAAAGTCCAGTAAATACATGATTTAAGTCTGAAAACAGCAGCTGCATCACTCTTGGTAACAGAACTCTATTTTAAATTAAAAAATAAAACTGGATACTGCATGGAGATGTGTTCAATGACACTGTAATTTATTAAATCTTGTCAAACAGCGGTATTCTAATCTCAGCTAAAATGTCTAAATTAAACTCGTAACTTTTTTCTTCATTTTTGGAGTGAAGGAATTGAGGCACAAATGTGAAAAGGTTTAAATATTTTAAGAGAAACTGAATAATTTGACCGCTGCTCCTGAGTTTTACTGTTTCTCAGTCTTTCATTTGTGTTCTCATTTGGATCAGATGATACACTTTTGAAGTTTTGTTGAAAAAGTAGGAAAAACCAGCAAGGCTCAAAACAAACTGCAATGGGTGTTGGAAGGTGTGGTTTCAGTTTTTCATAGCCCTACCATCTATCTTTTTTTCCCTCTCAACTGGAGACCTCACCATTGGGATTGCCTTTGTCTTGTTGACTATGGCAGATAGTGAGTCAGTTCCATGCCTCTTCTCTCTTCCCCTCTGTTTTTTTTTTTTTTTTTTTAAATTCCCTTCCTCTTCAAACTTTTCAGAAAGCATTTTTTCCCATCTTCCATTCTCCATACTGGCAATCACATGTACACACATATATACTGCCTTTGCCATCTTCTACCTGCTGGTTATCAATCTCCAGAGGTCATAGTCAGCCTCTCCGGTCTCCAGATGAGGATGGCACTGTTTGGCACTGAGTTTGGAACTGGCATCTCCAGAGCATGGTTTCCTGTGTGACCTAACCAGTGGGTCCTCTTTTTTCCAATTACATTTTAGCACTCCAGGGGGAGCCTAAAGTCAAAGCCTCAGTTACAGTAATTATAGGCAGGAGATTTGAGGATGACTCTAAACCAGGTAGATCTACACTCTCATGCCCAGAACATGAAGGAAGGTGAGGAGAACCCAGGGATTTCAGCCCTCTTCACCTGATTCCCTTGGTTCTGGGAACAGATTTCTTCTGGAAACTCTGCCTGTGTACATCCTCCCAGGATGCTAATACTGCATTTGCATCTTGCTTTTATATAAAAATGGAGGAAATATGTGAAATGCTTACATCAAATCAGTGGTACTGAGAACCTGAGAAATTTTATAAATAAAGATGTATCATCTTTCTCTGGTACCAGACATTTCAGAGAGATCCCGAGTCATGTTTGCTGTTTTTTTTTTTTTTTTCTTTTTCTCAATGGAAAAAAATGACTCACTTAAGATGCCCATGTTTACAGCTACTTTTCAGATTTAATAAGTTGTAAGGTGGCTGAAACTTGCCTGAGAGTGGATGATGATGTGGGCAGGGACCATGCTGGCTTTTCTGTGGGGTGTGGCAGGTGATTTCAGTGAGGGTCTGTGGGAGAGCTCCTTTGTTTTTTGCCTGTTCAATTACCACTCTCACTGAATGGAACGATTCTAACCAGTATCAGGTTTTTTTGTTTTTAATGGCCCATTCTTTTTGGGTCTCCACCCCTCCTCAAGCTCTTGTTCCTTCCTTTTCCCTCCGATGAGCGGTCAATGCTGCAACCTCAGTGAGAAAAACTTAATTTGTACCATTGAGAATCCTTAACAGGAAGAAGGTCCTAAGGTTTGGAAAGGTCTGGAATGGGCAAGGTGGTGCTGAACAGTGATCTTTCTAGACTGTGCGGAGTTTGGTGGTGGTTCAGCTATACAGCTGCAGTCATGGGATTCTTCTGCCGGGGGTCCTGGGTTCGGTAGAGGTACCGATCTGGGCTTCCCCCTCGGGGTCCTGGTCTGCCCATTTCTTGATAGGCTGGTACTCTGTGGTGCTGAGGAGGGGAAGGTGGAACATCTTGACGGAAGGGTCCTTTGTGCTGGGGGGCTGGTGGAGGTGGGTAGTATTGAGGGTACCGGAGATCTGTGACCCTCACATCTGAGGGGCGGGGATAGCTCCCCTTGGGAAGATGCACAGGATGAGCCCCTGGATAATAAGGAAGCTCCCTTTCCTTGTACAGTCCTCGAGGGGCAGCTGTCAGGTAGTCTATCGATTCTACTGGTCCTCCCCTGGAAAGACAAGATCAGATACATATTAGCAGCTACTACACTGTCTGTTCAGCATGAAATCACATTCCTCAACTTTCCAAGAAGTCTGGTCAATGGGAAGTGAGCAGAAGTGATATGGGACCTTAAAAAGGGAGGAAACTTCTCCCCTTTGGTCTTCTATGTTGGTCTTAGAGCAGTCACTTTAGACAGAATGATATTTTAGAATATCATATGATGAAACAGGTAGAGCAACAAGAAGAGAGAACCTGGGTTCTTGACACCATAAGGCCAACATGTCATCCAGGACTTTTCACACTCAGATTAGTTTGTAAAAGGGAAATATACTTCTGTCCTGTTTATGTTAACCTCGTTATGTGGACCTTTATTACAGTAACCGAATTATTTTCCTAAAGAAGGCAGGGTCCCACTCTCTTAAAGTGGGATCATTTGACCTTTTCTCTTTCTCTGCCTCACTGAGGCCTGTTCCCATATAATGGTAGAAATGTCAGGTCATTTCAGGTGATACACTTTTCACTGAGTTGCACTCACTTCTAAGTTTGTGGGTTGCTCTTTCTCTGGGTCATTGTCCTTTAACTGAGTCACTGTCACTCTGATTGGCCTCTGTTATCCCTGTGTGGATTATTATACTCTCCCCTCTCTACAATTCCTAGGAGAGAGTCTCAACTCAGAACTAGGAGTTATGCATTTCGAATTTTGATATAAAGCAATTCTGCAGTGTTAAGAAGTACCACCAGAATAGTAGCAGCGTGGGAAAAGCCAAACCAGCTGTAAGTTCCACTGTGTGACCAGTAGGCACATGGAGAGGTCCAGGGCAAGAATAAACACTAACAGAGAGTGACCCTGTCTGGATCTCTCTACTAAGACAGCAAGCATCTTCTGATCCATTTGCCATAACAGAAGCAATACCTCTCTAAACAATGTACAGATGACTGCATCTTATCTAGCCTGGGGTTAAACACATGAGTTCTGTTTGCAGCTCTTAAAATCCCATAAACCTTCTGTGCACATATTTACCACCACCATCCTCAGATCATTTCCACTTTTTTTTTTTTTACCACTCCTCCGTTGATTATTTTTTTAAAGAAAAAAACAGCAACAATAGTAATTAATGAAAAGCTCTTCAACGTCAGAGTACAAACTGGTAGAACACTTGAAAGAAATGACAGGGCTGTAAGAATAGAGTGTCTGTGGTTAATCAAGCACTGTCAATGAGGGTCAAAATCACCCTGTAATCTGCAGAGTTTGATGTTAAAACAGCTCTGTAAGCTCCCCCAATCAATGAAGGTTTGACAGGCTCTAAGCGCGGGTGAGTGTGGAAAGCAGCATAGAACACATTCATAAGGATGAACAATAGAAGTCTCTCTTTACATTTTATGTCTTAATGTGGCTATGCATAATAATGAAAGATAGATTCTTGAGCTTGGGATAATTTGGTTAGTGAGAGTTTTCAGATAAAAAATTAAATTGTTTGTGTACAAGTTATTACGGCATCAAGCCCTATTATTCAGCGCAGTGTGCTTTGCTCTATTTTAAATTGCCCATGACAAATAGAGCACAAATACATAATCTGTCACTCCAGTCCTGAGAAATAAAAGAGTGAGGTTTCTACCTTCCCTTTCTTTTAAATTTTAGTTTTGAGATAGAAAATTTCCAGCATTCATGATATCCTTTATCATCAAATTTGTAAGCCCCCACCGTGTGCCACCTTCCCCCACCCCCCCCAAGTTTCTTTTTATTTCCTTTTGGTTCATGGTAGAGATTTCCGAAAAACACAAAACAATCCTTAACCTGTGCTTTCTCTCCAGATCTACTGAAGATATTTCTCTGCATGAAGTGAAACATGTGGTTTTTCTACACTCATTTTAAGCCCTGGGGATAAATCACTGACATTTGCAACACACAAACATTATCTGCTTTAAAATGAACACACAACCAGCGCTCCCTCTGGACCCTCTTAGTGTGAGTGTTTCCTGTTTAAAATAGAAAGAGAGAAAGGAGGAATTCCAGGCCTTGGACTTTTAGGGTCCTGTTCTCTCCCAGGAGATTTCTCTCTTTTAAAACAGAACATTATAAAAGGCAGGCTCGCCATAGGTTTTTTAATTTTTAGAGAGACAATCCAGATCAAGTGGTGATGGGGCAGAAGCCACCCCAAGAGGTGCCACCGGGCACTGAGGCAGCCGCTATCTCTCCCCCCAACACGTCACCCCTGCTGCTTGTCCAGCTCTCACAGTGGCGAGAGGCAGCGAGCTGTCCCCAAGGCAGATGGGTCGGAGCTCAAGTTAGTTCTCTGGTCCCATCTTGTTCTTCTGAAGGGAAGGTTTTGGGTCTGGGAGTTTGTTTATGTGTGGTCAAAGCCAAACAAGGTAGCTGTTCTTTGTCAAGAAATGAAGTCATGGAAATCATCTTTTTCTGTAGAATTCATCATAACAGTTATCATTTTGCAGAGAAAAGGCAAGCAATGAGCCAGCCTAGGAAAACAATGTTTAAGGTTCAAAGAGTACTGGAAGAATTTTTCTTTCTTTGATGGGGGCTGTTGCTTTTAGTTCGAAATTGAACATTTCCTTCAGATTTTTCGTCAGGTCAAATTCTAAGTGCTTGTGAATGTATATGTTCACAGACTGAAAAGAACATGTTTTAAACAGGAAAGCAAATGTCTTTCTTATTAACTATAGAACTCGATAAGGACAAAGGAGGAAAGAGAAGACACTGAAATTGTGGCTTTGTTAATCTCCAGGTTTTTCTTTTTCTAGTTTATTTATTTGGGTGGTATTTGTAGGAAAGCATAAAACCAATTCATTCCAGGACTCAAGAAATGCTTATCACAGTGACTGATGCTGTGCATTTTGAGTTAACTCTAAGAAAGCTGGGAACAACCTCCTCTGGAGATTCTGAAAACAAGGATCCAAATGACAAATGTACCAGCACTTCAAGACCCCTTATTTTTCATGTGACCTCTTGAGTTCTATTTGAATACATTATTATTTTTTTCTTAGAAAAACCTTTCAACTGAAAGTCTAACAAAAATCATATTGACTTAAAGAAAAAGGAGCCTACGTTTGCTTTTTTATAACATAATTCTTTCAGGAAGCTGTTACGAAAATATATTTTTTGAATTTCACTTTAATGTTGATTAGGTTCATTTTTGGAGGAAAAAAAGGATTTAGATTTTGGAACATCCACAGGAACTACCTCAGTAGTACAGTTTCCAATCACATGCAACAATAATGAAACTCAGCCTCTAAGCTAACCTTGGCAAAATGGTATGCTATTGACAATAACAAATCATTTTCTTTATTTATATCATATTTTCCTCTTCTTACCATCTTAGCATGTCACCAGTCTTCATTAAGTAAAAAGGGGCTAAAAATCAGACCAGTCAGATAACAAGCCCCTGGGTACCAAATCTCTTTTTATGGAAAGATGGAAGGCATATTCTTGCACTGGGATAAGATATTGAACAGGGAAAAGGCTCAGTGATGGAAAGATTGGATTGTTGGCAAGATTTTTTTTGAGACTAGGTCTCGCTATGTTGCCCAGGGTAGCCCTGATCCCATGGACTCAAGTAATCCCCAGCCTTGGCTTCCCAGGTAGCTGGGATTAAGGCACCAGCTACCGCCGCACCCAGCTGCTTTTCTTAAGAACCAGGTTTTATGTTGCTTGGGGTAGTCTTGAACCCGCAAATTCTAGCGATCTCTGGCCTCTTTGTCTCCTAGCACTTGGATTATGGACACACGCTATCTCACCCGGCTGCTGGCAAGATATTTTATCTAGAAATGAGGTGAGTCTACTTCCTGGAATGGATTAAGGTGCATGACCAATCTGTCTTCCCTTCTCCCTTCAAATCAATTGTAAAGAAAGTCTCCTTCCCTCTGTGCTCACCACAGCAGGTCATTCTCAGCCTCTGTGTCTTTCACCCTGCCTCCTGGGTAGTTACAATCTACAGTGGAGCATGAGCATCTGGAAGGAAGAAACTGAATCTCATATATCCAAGTATATGAGATTGAACTTGGATCTTCCTTGGAGTTTAGAAGAGAGCTCCATGTTGAGTTTGTAGTATTTAAAGTAAAGAGAGAATCAACAAACATACAGTAACCATAGAGGGTCAGCTGTGTGTAGGAGCTGGAGATAGGTACATAGGTAGAAGAAAGAAGGAGAAAGCAAATTCTCATTGAAGGTCAGACACTAGCAACAGTTGAGGTTAGACTGACCTCAGTCTTTATAGAAGGAACAAGGCAGGTGGAGGAGATGGTGGGCTAGGGTAGGCACTGTGATATTTGTCATATTTGCCACAAACAAAAGCATACTGCTCTATCTCTGTTCTCTTGCATAGTACTTGGAACATAGTAGGTGTTTAATAAATCTTGGACTCAAATTTAATCATGTTCATTTGCCAGTGAAGTCACCCGGGACTAACAGAAGCACGTTAAGTATAGGAAGTACAGCATAGTGTGGTTATTAAAGAATCAGCAAAGGCTGTTTTCATTATGGTCCAACAAAGAAGATTTCTTTCTTTCTGTCATAAAAACAATCTCAATGCATGCTTACAATGAAATTTTACAAATACAGTGCATGAGGTTTTAACTGAAAGGCCATAAGGAGATAGCACTGAAGGTGAAGAGAAGGTGTGATCACCACAGTGTCAAGTACCTGACCAGAGGATTGATGAGCATGAACCAGAGGTCAAGGAGATGTTCAGTTCCTTCTAGTCACAGCACTTCCCAACCTTTTTTCCACTGGAATACACATGATTGATGACTTTCATATAAGCCACTCGTGCCCACGAGAGAGGCAGAAGCTAAGAATATGCAAACTTCCCTACAATGTCCTATAATTCACTGCCCTTCCCTTCCACTGGGGGAGTCAATGAGTGGGATGGGGGCATCATTTAGGAATAGAACTTGGATCAGCTATAATTTATTAAAAAGAAATAGTTTGCAATCTTTAGTTCTTCAAGAGCCATTGACAAATTCTAGCTGTATTGAACTGGTCATGATTAACCTGTGTTAATCATGAGTTAAAGACTGAGTTTAAGAACCGCTGCTTTATTCACCTGCTGAGCTCCTTTACTGGGGGTGGGGGTGGGGGGAAGAATGGCAGATGAGGGCATAGAAAAAGGGGGGAAGTCAACTAAGATTGAGACACAAAAGCAGCTAGAAAATAGTTCGTTTTGAGAGGAGACGAGTTTAACAGACATAAAAATAAGGTAGGCAGTAAAAAGTGTGAGGGCCATAAAGGATTTATGAGCAATGGTGAGTCCATCCAGTTTCGTTGCTGGCATTGGGTTTTTCATGGAAAAGCTTCCAAAGGAGAGAATCCTGTTCTTAATTCCTGTAATGTATGATGTGCGCTATTAGCAGCCAAACACAAAGACAATTTCTTAACTTTCAAAGTAAGCCTTTAAGTGTTTCCTTTTATGGTAATAATTGACTGTGACCAAATTTGGGGTTCAAGTGGGAGGAAGGAACATGATGTAAAACTCCTGGCCCTGTCTAGGGGAGGTCCTTACACCCCTTGGCAGAAAGTCAACATCTGGCAAAACCATACTCCTCAACATGCCACACATGAATTATTTAGTGGCTGAGCTGGTGTCAGTGCTTTCTTCTCTGGTTCTTCTGCAAATACTGCAAAGCTAAAAAAGATCAGCACAGTCTAATATACTCATAGGCGCTTGAATGGCCCGTGCTGTGTGGACAGAGATGCTTTTAGTCTGTGTTTAGAATTCCTTTGGTGTCAGGTTTCCAACCACCAGGCCCCCATCCTTGGTCCAGGCACGAATGTGGTCCGCCAGGATTAGCAGAACCTGCTGCAATGTGTATTACGTAGTTTTGATTTCTGCAGATTTTACAGAATCATATAATATAGTGCTCATTTGATGGCTGATGTTAGAAAAACAATTTTAGGGGGAAAAAATTCCAGTTTGATCACTCACTTTTCCCACTGCCTTATGAGAAAAGGACTCTGCTGTTTGCTAAAACCTGGAAAAAGAAAATATTTACCAGCAGATCCTTTTAGTCTTTGCTAGCACTAGACATTGAAAAGAAAATGAAAGCAAAAAGATAATGACTGAAGTGTTTAGAAGATATTTCCAAAACAGATGAAGACAGGTGTAATTCTGACCACCCACATTTAATCCCATCTTTCACGTTTTTCAACAATGACCACAAATGCAAATCAGCAAACTGTACATGCAAGGGGGGGGAGGGACAGATTCTTTACTTCTGTTATGTGGGAAATAACCACTAATAATGTGTCATCCTACCATTAGGGAGGACATCCTACCATTAGTAGATGGGACATGATTCCTAAAAATGGTCCTGTTAAAATAATACCTTAATGGGAGGGGGTTTCTAAAGTAGGTGCTGAGGATAACTTGGAAGGGCAAACAGGAGAATCTGTATAGAGAAGGAATCTGTGGAAAACCAACACTGTTGCAAGTGACTGCAAAGAAAAGTCAAAAACTTCATTTGAATGCTACCTGCATATAATTATCCCTTGTCTTTTTAACCACAGAAGAGGTCTTATTTAAAGAGAATGGCAATCAAAGGAACAAATGATAACTTGGTAGGCCACTAACATCATCTTTCTCTCTCAACAGTAGTTCCTGGAATTTCAATATCTAAACACTGAGGATTTTATCCAATTGTCATGCAAGACACAACAGTTCAATTCCAAGGTCAGATTTGGAGGGCCAACAGGTTCTGAGGTGCAGGGTCCTGAATTCTAAAGAAGGTCTCCCCCGCCCTTTCATAGAAACATGACACAGAATTTTGCTCAAGGTTACTGCCTAGAGATAGGACATTCTAGAAGCAAAATGCACAGCTCTTCCTGGATTCATTTAGTTTATTTTTTGAGAAATACCTGAAACTTTTGAATAAGATATTCATCTATTGCTGCCACCTTTTTACCTACCCTTAAGTTCCTGCTATTAATTTCTGAAGTCTGGGCCATGGGAGAATTTTGAATAAAACTACCTATCATTTTAGATCATTAGCAATTCTCTTCCCAAGGGTTAGGACCACAGTATGGAGTTCTGAAAACTTCCAACTTCACTGTATGTGTGTGTGTATGTGCATGTGTGTGTGTAAAAGCTTCTATATCAAGATTTCATTTAGACTTGGAGCATCCTGTCATTGTGCTCTTCTTACTCTGAACTTTGGCAATGCAAGCACAGGAGAGGTATGTTCACTACTGCATTTCATAAATTCAGCCCTATGCTCCCTAGACTGGGTTTACACTTGCAAAGACTCAAGCTTACCTGGTATCACAACTATCTCTGGAGTACCTACAGTATGCCAGGCTCTGTCCTATCATTTTCTCCACATTTACATGCTTATTCCTCACAGTAAGGACACACAGGAAAAGGCTAGGTCCAGAAACCATGCTGGAAATCTAGACTTCTTTGCCATTCCTGCTCTATCCAGATATGAGGTTCTAGAAAATGTTCTCTTTAGAATTCCTAGATATCCCTTCTTGTCGTCATGGCCTCACTTTAGGTTCAATTCCCTTTTCTACTGAACTAACTTGACCTGCTAGGCCAAAACAGACATGGCCACACAATAGAGCAATTCAATAGCATTGAGCCAAATGCAAATGAATATGGAGGACAGATGAATTTTGTCACCTTCCAACCAGCTTCAAAGTAATTTCAAGTGTACTGTACTTACTCTTGAGTGGAAAAATGACACAATTTCTATAGACAATTCTTGGCAACTATGTGTTTATATTTTTTGGGATATGATTCTCTCAAATTTAAATGCTGACAACAGGCAAAAGTCTTTGTGCCTAAAAATGAAAACTACCCACAAACTTTCTTTTCCTAAAATCAGGTAATTGTTTCCCCCAAATGTATGAGACTAAGTGAGGTCTTTATATTTCCTCAAACCCTCTGAGTTTACTTTCTAATTTAAGAAAACAGCATGTGAGTATTAACAGTGAATTTTTAAGATAGTTGAAAGACAACTAGACCAGAGACAAATGTAAACAGGAGAGATGCATTTACTCCAGGAAGGGAAGATTTGATATCGGCACCTCCAAACACTGATTCCAATAGTCAGGATATGGAAACAACCCAAATGGCCCAGAACAGATGAATGGTTGAAAAAGATGTGATATATTTACACAATGGAATATTACTCTGTAATTAAAACCAACAAATATGAAGCATGTGTGATAAAATGGACCTGGAGGGAATCATATTAGCAGAAACAAGCCAGAAAGAAAAAGACAGAAACCATATGGTCTCACCTATAGATGGGAAATAGGAATGACAAACCAAAAGTCAAGAAAAAGTCAAAATAAGCTAACAACAGAACTGAGGCAAGCTGCCTGGGAGGCTGAGGTTAGGGATCACTTAAGTCCGCGGGTTTGAGATTCAACCTGGGCAACATGGTGAGACCTAGTCTCTAAAAACAAACAAACAAACAAACAAACAAACAAACAAACTGGGCAAACAGCTATGGAGGGGGTGGAGGTGGAGGGAGAAATAAGGGAAGGGACAGGAGGAGCACAAGAAGACCAAGATGAAAGTTCACAGGAGATAAGGTGGGTAATGTAATGATGTAATACATATATATAATATATATACACTTATTTTCATAAATATTAAACAACAAAAAGATTACTAAAAATTAAAAATATGTATAAACATCTTATAAATTGAAAATATATATAACAAAAAAACACCGATTCCATTTCACTACATTTAAAAGTTTCCTGCCGAAAGGGTATTTATCTTTCTTTCAATAGTAGGTCCATTCCTGACTGGAGGGTAAAGTCTGGCCCTAGAACTTGGGGGACAATGGGGAGGGATGCATCTTTTTTTTTTTTTTTTTTGAAGCTAGGTCTCACTATTTTTGCCGTGGAACCGCAGGCTCACATTGCCCGTGATAGCACGGACTCAAGCAGTCCCCAGCCTCAGCTTCCCAGGTAGCTGGGATTACAGGTGTGCGCCACCATGCCTGGCAGGGGGATGCATTTTGATACCTGATTCAGCCTCAATCATGTTGGGCTGTATGTTAGAGATTTATGCTTGAGTCATCTTCCTGATGCCCAGCACTCAGGCCACCGCCCATTCTCCCATTTCCACCATAAAATAAATGTAAGTGTTTTGGACTTCTTGCTGTTAATTTGGATGTGTTAGCTAAGCACCTCACCATTTATACCGAGCCTCTGTCTCCTGTCTGTGCTGATAGTTCCCAGGGCGGTGGGCTGAGCCAGGGGGCAACCACGAGCCTCTGCCCCAGGCTCACTGAGCCCTGGTCTGGAATCCTGCTTATTATTACGCAGAGTGCTTTGGGTGGGTGTGGTGTCTGCCTGGGCTCCACGCAAGGTCACATTCTTGACAAGCTTGTATCAAAGCTCGAAAAAGACCTTCATTTTTGCAGATGAAATAGACTGCGCACACAAAAGTAACTGAACTGTATTGTCTAAATGGTTTTCAACAAATAATAAAAAGTTATCAGCAAAGTCTTAGGTGCTGATGACTGGTGCGGATTGCCCTGTCCTGCGGTCTCTCCATTCTATGCTAATCGCTGCGTGGCTGGTAAAGGCTGGTTGTTAATGTCATTACAGACCTTTTACTTTCAAATCTTCTTTTATTGAAATGAGAGCCTTCTTTGTCCCTTTCTTTTTCTGCTGCCTGACAGTCAGCTCAACTTCTTTGGGTTCCATCCTTGCCTTTGATGATGGTAAAATTGAACAGCTAGCAAATCAAGGCTTATAATAGCCCGAGCTGATTGGGGCTGTGGAATGACTCCGCACTCATCATTACTTCTTTTTCTTCTTTGTTCCTTTTTGTCTCAAATGTTCTGGTACAGTCACTGCTCTGAGATTTCTTATAGCCCCCTTCCGTAGCCCCCACTCCCTTAAGCAAACTAATATGTGGGTTCAGAGCCACTGATGAATGCTTTAAAAAAAGAAAGAGCAAGACAAACATTTATTGTGAGTGAGTGCTTTCAGATGTTATTTCATCCTACATTTGTTCTCTAACTCTCTGATTTATTGATTTATCCCTTCAGCAATTCAAAAAAAACTGTAAATTCACCCTCTCTTCTATTTCTTTGAGGGTTGCCTTAGTCTCAGCTCTATTTTCTGCTGGTAATTGTAACCAATATGATATGATCCCCTTCCTATTTATCATATGCATTCTATGATCAGTACAGCAATCTCAATTTTTGAAATCAGTCACGATGTTGAAGCTTTAATAATTCAAATAAAAGCTTATCATACAAAAGCAAATATTTACAAGTATGAGTTGTCTAATTTAAAGAAATTAATTAAAAGTAAATGCTGAAGTGATTGAAAACTAAAGAGCCATTACCAAATAAAACATTATTTACCATGTACCCCTTGCCGGCTTGATTGTGAATTTCAGGATAGATGGGATCCACGCTGTCCCTTCACTGTGGCTTTGAAACCTACCAACTTGTTTCGGAACCAGGTTTCATTTGCCCATGAGGGTGGGCAGGGATCTCGGGTTTTACATTCTTTGGGATCTCAGACCTCAGATTGTACCTCAGTGTAAAGGGGAGAGCACATGACTGTGTTTGAATGAGCAAGGTAGAAGTATGACCTAAGTGACTTAGCATTGAGTCTTGATGACCTCATCTGTAAAATAGGGCAAGAAGGCTCTTTCTTTCCCTTGCATGCTTGTGATGATGGGAATGGAATAAGAACAACATCATCTAACGAAAAGAACAGTCATGTTGAGATCCTCAATACTTAACTGAATTTGAAGTCACACTCAACTACTTTTAAGACAAGTAAAATGGGGTCTCCTGTATAGGGATGAAGGTTTGTCTGAAGACCTAGAATAGGCAAATAAATCCATAACAAATCCAAAATGGATGACTAACGATGGTGAACTCCATGTCCCACTCCACACACTCCACATCCACAGGCTAGTGGAGGAGATGCCCAATAGACCTGGTAACCTGTGTGCCTGCAGAATGTACACTTATAGCAAGCAAACTGCATGGCATCTGCCAGCTTTCAGTCTGGTGTGACCTCCTCCCAATCGAATGCTTGGTCACAAAAAATCAGCCTCCCCGTTTTTCTGCAAGCCCAGGCCTTCAAGACCACAGTGATGTGCATTGGTTTCTCCAGGCAGAGGGCCCCCTCCACTCTGCCTGCTTCTCTCCTCGCCAGTGCCCACCTGCCCTGTTTACAGGCAATCCCTCTCCATGGGAAGAGCTCTCATCTTCTAGATTTCTGCATCATCACAGTAAGTTTACATCCTCTGCTTTTATGTGTATGTTAACCAAACTTGCAAGAGTCAGAGTATCCTGGGAAGTAGACTAAAATTTCTATCAGTTAACCCTATCTGCCTTCAAGTCTTTAAAAACAGTCATTCTCCATCACTAGTGCTGTGCTATAGAGAATGGCAGAAGGGAGAGAGCCAGACCGGACCCTGGATAAGATTGCAAAGACAGGGTCATGTCTCGGGGGTTTTCAGACAAGTCATTTTACTTTCTCAGACATTATCTTCAACTCTGTAAAATGAAGGCATTAGAATTGGGGGCCCTGCTCTGTCACCAGGGCTTACAATTTCACAGCCCTTCCAGGAAAGCACACAGGCTCCAGTCCAAATTGACCTCTGCAGGTCACATGGCTGCATTTCAGCCTGACCCCTGCAAGGGTGACCCTGGTCGGACTTCTTCACTTATCTCTGCCTTAGTTTCTCCATCTGTAAAGTAATATGTGTTTTTCTTCTCACAAGGGAGACTGAAATGATATAGGTGAAAGTGTACTGGAGGAAAATTGGGGCAGAAAGAATCTAAGATCTGATATTACTCTGCCTCAAAGGTTGCAATTATGAAAGGACACTCGTCTTCTCTAAAAGGATTTCTAGATCAGAATTAGCACACCCTATTGAGCAGTATTATGAGGTATTTGTATGGCTAACCAGGTAATAGGACAAGTTTCACCCCTGCCCTTGGTAGAGTAGAAGTAGACCTCCATTAACAGATAGGTGTGTCCCATTTCAGAATAGCTGGACTCTAACTTACCTCCTTGCCCCACGCATTTTATGAGGAATGAATAGAGAGTTAACTGCTATCAGGTGGTTAAGCAATTTGATGAGGTGTGAACTAGCCCTTTAATTGTTTTATTTGCAACACACTTATCCTTCCCTACTATCCCACTGGGGAATTCTCTTCGTTGATTAATTTTTGTTAGGTACAGTGAACTACAATTGGTAAAACCAGAAGCTGAAAGATATTCATTGGAGATTTTGCAATCTTACAGTTATCTGTTAAGTGTAGAACACAAGTGAGGTTACTGTTTACCATCATCATCATTAAAAACATAACATGGAAAGTAAGGGGGGAGAAATTAAATATACCCACTTGTTTTTCTCTGAATACTTTTTCTGGTACAAAGAAGTAGCGTCAAAGGAACATTCCCTTTGTTAGGAATAGGCAAACAGAATTTTAGAAGTCAAAAGTTTATTTGAAAAAAGAATCAATTATCTTTTCTCTTTAATTTTAAATGTGGTGGGTAAAACTCCTAATGTTAACTTAGCCTGGAGGATCCTCTAACCCACTGGTCAATAACAGTGTGAAATGAACATCAAAATATCATCTCAAGCATCTACAAAAAGGTACTGAATGAGGAAGAATGGGTACAGTTAGAATCAGGGGGGCCTAAGCCCAGAGACCCCAAGCCGATTTATCAAACTGAATAAAGAAGAGTCAGTTGGAGTCAGGATGCCCCCAACCCAATAAAATCTGAATCCTCAGAAACCAAAGCAGCAGACCAAGTAATCTGGGAGACTCAGTGGGTCTCAGTAACCTAGGAGATCCCTTAGGCCTCATAACCAATCAGCAAGTGACACAACACTGAAACATCCAAGGGTTAAACGTACCCCAGTCCTTGCCCCCTATACCTATATAAAATCTGCTTCTTGTCCTCTCAGCCGTAACATTCTGGGAACCCTTCTCTGCTCAGAGAGCTTTCCTGTCCTGTCCTATTTATCTGTCAATGGAATCTTGCTTTCCTACCCAACACTGGACTGACATTGAATTTTTTCCTCCCTGAGACTAGGACCAAGAGTAAGAGCTCTCTACTCTAAGCCTGATTTAGTATGACCCACCTCCCACCCCCTCCATCCCCAAATTTATCCCTGAGGATCTTTGTAGGTACTTTACTGATTTTAGCAGTTACACAGACAGACCAGGCAGGCCAGGGCCAGGGCTGGGACCGAGGCGGGTGGGTGTGCATGAGAGGCAGGGGGTTGGTAACTGGGAGGCAGGCAAGTACTCCAGGTCCCCAGAATCTTCACACTCTTTCTAGGCTCAGGCTCGGGTTTAGGTACTCTCTCTCTCTCTCTTTCTCTCTCCTCCTCTGTGCCCCTTTAGCTCTCTCCTAGGCCCAGGTGTGCACACTTACTTACACATGTGCACACACACTGGACCTCACAGGCATGGGGAATAATCCAGGTGCTGGGTAGACAGGCTAATGGGGAAAAAAGCCTGACTAACTCACTTATCCTACAGGAAACAAAGAGGGAAAGACAAGACAGGGTGAGTTTGCTCAATGCTGAGTGAGTGCCCTGGGATACTGATAGGGTACGAACTCTGATGAGCGGGAACATTGAAGGAATACTGAAGAAGGGTTGGACTTGGCAAAGCAAAATGAAGGTGAGCTACGATGAGACTGCAAATAAAGCAGTTGAAAAACTGCAAGATACTAGGTAGAGAAGCTCAGAGGCGAAGAAGGGTTGGACTTGGCAAAGCAGAATGAAGGGGATGGTGAGCTACGATGAGACTGCAAATAAAGCGGTTGAAAAACTGCAAGATACTAGGTAGAGAAGCTCAGAGGCCAGGAAGTGTTTTTAAGTGTCAAAACTTATCTGTCCTAGATATCACTTCTTTCTGAGCCCTCACTTCTGAATCAGATGTCCCTGTAATGAACTTATAAAGCAATGTCAGTAATGTTAGAAAATGAAGTCATGATTGGTTTAAATTTATATGGTAAGATTATACAAGATCATGGAAAATCTTTAATATAATCCAGACTTTCTGCTTTCATAGGAAATGTTCTGCCTCTATGGAATTGCTAAACACTATATTTAATTACCCCTTTTCTTGTGTGTCCCCCAATAAACTGAGTTTTGTGATGGGAAGGGCTATTACTGAATTCACTGTTGACTTGCCATGCCTGGCACGGTGAGCACGCAATACAATATTTATGAAATGAATGCTAGCTGGAGTTCCCTTGTGGTAAAAAGGGGTCCTCTTTAAATACAGTGGCTGTTTGCCAACTGACAAAAAATAATGCTCATTCAAGTTTCAACCTTGTACTTTTCTCCCCCAGCAGTTGGCATTTCACTTGTTGCCTAGTGACCAAGCTCCCGTCTCGGACACCAGCTCCAGGAACCAGCTCTCGAGTCGGTGTTGTGAAGGTCAGCTCAGCTACACTGTGTTAAACAAGAGCACTGGGTTCCAGTCTTCACCCTGCCACTAGCTTTGAATAAGAAATTTCTGTGTTCCTTCTCTTGAAAGTGGGGACTGTAATGCCAACTTCTTGGGGTGGTGGAAGGAGATCAAATTAGAGGAGCATGGAAAAGCACTGGTGAATGCCAAAGCCATATTTAATTATGTTATTAATTGGTTTTAGTATTACCCCTTTACATTTTCCAGACTTGAGGTTCTGCCTTGCCCATTAAAATCCTTCAGGGGATGAGCTCACAGTCCTGAATCTTCATGTTTGAGATTCCAAGTCTTCATTCACCACTGCGACCCTCCTGATGTTAACAGGATCTTCACCTTTGGTCTTTTACAAGATCACCCCTCAGGCTCCTCTCTGCCTGTGGGATCTTGACTCTTTGTCCAAACAGCAAGGCTTTCCTTGTTTCTGCTGGCCTCTATCACCAGAACACCTGTTACTTCTTGCAGGGGCTTCTTTTGATCCCTCCTTCTACCTCCAGATACCTGTATTCAGGTTTCACCCAGCCTTTATTTTTTTTATTTTTTAATTTTTTTGAGACTAGGTCTTGCTATTTTTGCCCATGGAACCACAGGCTCTCGTTGCCCAGGGTGCCATGGACTCAAGCAATCCCCAGCCTCAGCTTCCCAGGTAGCTGGGATTACAGGCGCGCGCCACCACGCCCAGCTATTTTTTTGGAAATAGGTCTCGCTACGGGCCTCAGGTGGGACTTGAACCGCGATCCCTAGTCCCGGCCACTTCATAGGCTGAAGCTTACAGGCATGAACCACCGTGCCTGGCCTCACCCAGCCTTTAGCTGACCATCAACACAGAACATCCTTGCTACTAGCATCAGGGATAAGACAGCAGGGAGTTAGGTACAAACTGTTCATTCTGGTTTCCTACTTGATGGATGTGTGACTTGGAACAGTTGTGTATCCTTTACAACATAGTCTAAGTTTTGTCCTTATCTCTGAAATGGGGATAGTGGTGGATACCTGCCTCACTGAGTAGTTAGTAGGGTTAACTGTAAAAAATGTTTGTAAAACCATTAACACAGTGCCTGGGTATGGTAAGAGATTGATAAAGGCTGGCTGTTATTACTGTTACATTTTCCTCCCTGCTCCAACTTTTTATTGCGTATTCTTGATTCCATAATGTCTTACATGCTCTTCTCAGTCTTTCAAACATTCAAATGTTTTCAGAGTCTTTCTTTTTAATCCAAAAATCTGCTTCCTCCAGATGGAAATGAGGCAAGTTATCACTGCTTTCCCAAAATTTATGGACTATGTTCATAAAAAATTACACAAAATACACTAAAATGTACATTTTCTCAACAGTTGTTCTTTTTTGTGTTGTCTTGGTTATATTCTTTACATTTAATTACTACTTTTTGGTAAGTGTCCACATTGATGTCACTCTTGGCAGACTTGGATTTGGGGCTGTTCACATTCTCAGAGCTCGAAGAAGACAGTGCACATGCAGGCAACTCTGAAGTGAGTTATAGATGCCTGAGTCCAAACCCAGAGGAAGCTGGGAAGTAGCCAAGAGACCATCAGGCATGGTCTCAAAGAGACACAATGCCCTCTGTCTTCCCTGTCCTTTCCGTTATATGGAATTATCTGGATGGATGAAACACTGGAACACTACATTTACTGGCAAAAGCCTAAAATCTGTGGGTCAAATGAACACTGCATTTACTGGCAAAAGCCTAAAATCTGTGGGTCAAATGGTAACTAGAATGGGAAGTAGAAAAGTTTGATGTATTGATTTAGTGGATAATTTTTTAAAATGTTGGCATGCATTCTACTTTATATAAATTTGTGAGAAGAGCTTCTACTTTACTTTTTTCCCATCCCTGATTCTATCTTTCATCCCCTCCTTGTTATCAGAGATGGAGCAGGGAAAACTGCTGTTTATTCAAGCCTAGCATCTGTCCCATTTGGCTCAGTAGAAGCATCACATTTCACTAGGGAATCCTTCCACACCCACTCTCAGTTCATATAGTTCCAGTGGTGTAGTTCCATTTGTGACTCCAGGAGTGGAATGTGACCTACATCTGGTGACTGGGTCATTCCATAGACACAGTTATTATTTATGGTTAAGTATGTATCTCAATAAGAGCACATTGGCCCTTTGTTGCTTATGTTGAAATGAGAGAATCCCTCTATTGCTGGAGTGACTGAGAAGATGGGTGATAAACCTGACAGCTATCTCAGCACCGCTGTTGGGAGAGCTTGCCTGGAATGGAACCAATATAGTAGAGAATGGAGCCCCATCAAGAGATGGGAGTAAGGGAGCCAGCTCCTGATGACATTCTCTGAGTTCCTGGGCAGCTATACATACAGAGAAGTATATCTCTTAGCTTCTGAAAGTGATAGTTCCCATTAGATGTTTTTCTACACTGAATATACAAAGATAGCTGAATCTTGTTTGTGTGTGATGAGGGTACTTAAGAGTACAAATATAAAAAAAAGGATAAATATAAGCTCTGTTGAATAACGTACTTTGCGGAGGTCATTCACTTTACATACCAGCTGTGAGAAAAAGCTTCTTTATAGCTAATGCTGCCTGAGCTTAACAGGATTTCCAACATCTCCATGGTGGAGAAGGAGAAAAGAAAAAAAATCTAGAATAATAGTCTCTCTGCATCATGATGAAGCTTATGTTGGGTGGGGGAGATGGACAGGCATGGAATAGGGGAGGGTGCCTGATGAATAGTTGATCCTTGACAAGCTTTATGCTTCAGTGTCTGCACCTATACCTAACATTCAGAGCTACACAACAGTGATGCTGGTCTATTTCTAAGAAAGTGAACATCTCCGGAGTCTAGTCTTTAGCAATTGTCAATACATAACAACGAGAGTGTGCAAATATACACATAAACATGATGGGAAGATTCCTGTCTCTTTGCCCAAGAGAGTAAACAAAAAGGATGATACCCAAAGGACTTTTTCATTGAGCCCATCTCTTCCAATCTGCCCCTCTTCCTTCTAGCCACAAAAACTTGCAACTTTTCTTTCTTCCTCATCTTCATTGGTGTCTTTCTTCACAGACACTGTTGGAGATGGGACTGGATTTGGATTGGCTGTGGCTATGCAGGTCTGGACAGCCTCAATTTTGTGACTGTACTCTCATCCCAAGGTATACTGACTTCAGGAAAAGAGCTGTAAGACTCCCGATGTTTATGTGAATAGCAAACAGACTATCCTTCTGTCTGAGAAGTACTTTTTCAGGAACAGAACAAGCAGTCAGACTGTTGTGGGTTCTTGCCTATGCTTTTGAAACTATGAGTATGAGTGAGGGCACTGTGGGGAACTCTGAGAACTGAAGTTTGCCAGGACTTTCAAGGACTGTAGTATTAAAGAATTTTGAGAATCCGGCTCTGCCATGTCATGACCCAGAAGAAAAGTCTAGGGAAAAGAGGGCCTCTCCTTTCTTTCTTCTTTTTAAATAGAAAATAATGTGTGATTAACAGACAAGAAATGTGTCCATTTTAAGCATTCAGTTCCATGAAATTTTGCAAATCTATACATCTCTACACCATTTCCAAAGTCAAGGCCAAGGCTCTTCATTTCACTTAGCTCAGCGGTTCCTACTTCCTTACCATATTCCATAACCCCACAGAAAATACAAAGAAAATCCCACATTTGAAAAGTTCATTACTTGTCTGGATAAACTCCAATCACTAGTGTTTGATAAAAATTGCTGAATGCATGAAAAAAAAAATCAAGGCCTGGAAGGATAACAAAAATGAGAAATTTGAGTTTTGGAAAGAATTCCCCAGGATAGAGATGCAAACTATTCAAAACTGTAGCTTGGAAAAACATGTCATGTCTCCTCAATCACAATTATTCAATTGCTTTATGCGTTTCTGTTAGTAGAAACCTTTTCCTAAATCACAAAAATATAATTTACCAAAAAGGAATGTGCTTTCTATGAAAGAATTCTCTGACTCAATTAGAAAACCCACAAAATTGAACATAAACCGAATTTTCACTTAAACTCAATATGACTGAAAATAGAGAACTGTCCTTCCTAACACCATCACAGTAAAACATCTGGAGTTTTCTCTCGCAGTTGCAAATTCCTTTCTGTATACTTGCCTTCCTTTTTTACTGTCTTAAAATTTGGTTGAATGCCTAATATCTGCCAGATACTGTGCCAGGGTACAGACACAGGGGTGTCGAGATAAGTCCCTGTCCCCTGGGGAGCCTCTGACCTTTGCTTTGTATCTCCTGAATCTACCTTATCCTAGTCCTACCTCCAGTGGCTTTGCTACTCTTTACAAAGTACAGCTATAGATGGGAAACTGGAACAAAGAGGGGAACAGATAAAAAGGAAATAAGAGTAGTCCAGTAATTTTTCCATTTGATGAAAACTAGCAATTCTATTCATTTTTCCACTATTTGTTATGGCTAGGGTTTGAAACAAAGCAAATAACCACTCAGAATAACCCAGTACCCAAAGGCTTTCCTGAAACACAGTCAAATCTCTGCAACTCTGCTTTAGGAAAAGAGAAAATCATCAAGAAGCAATGAAGGTTAATGTCAATATGCTGAGGTGCCAGAACTTTCCAATAATTGCTCATTTCTTACATGTCAGAAATTCTGGAGAAAAAGATAGACTTTTTGATGGCCCTGGCATAATTATTGAGGACATTGGGGTGTGAGGGTGCTTAGTTAAATAAAGATAATGTGAAGGTCAATCATCAAATCTAGAGCTAATCTATACTAGTGATGATTGTGAATACTTTCAAATAAAGCAATTTTTTTCATGAAAACACTGAGAAGTAAAGTGAAACCTACACCACAAATACAATTGTGCTTTATAAAGGAATGAAAACAATTCTTAAGAATTTCTTTACCAGGGACTTTTGTGATTTTTCAAGATGCAATGGCTCTTTCAGAGAATACCATTGGCTGAGAGCTAGGACTCCTATTCAGCATTTCAAACTGGAAGCCACAGGGACCAGATAATGATGCAGGTCTTCAGGCTGACTGTGGTTGTGATTATGGTCCAAGACACACCAATGTGAGACTCACTTCTTGAGACCCAATCGTGGACGTGAATATGTTGTTACAGAAACTCACTGTCTTGGCTTCTTAGAAAACTCAAGAAATGTACAGTGCAGGTTGTTATCAGAAGTTTGAAATGGACAGAGGGCACAGCCTTACAACTGTCCCTGTGTACTTGGTTCTTTCTTAGAATTTCTAGCTCTCTGCTTACATTGCCCATCTGTTTCTACATGCTGTCTACTGTCCATTAGAGTCCTTAACCTATCAATCACAGTTGACCCTAGTCTGAAAATTATAACATCACTGCCAGGTCTGGTTCAAATACTTGCTCTGTCTCTTTAAATAGTGTGTGTGTGCGTGTGTGTGTGTGTGTGCATGCGCGCATGCATAAGTGCATGTGTGTTTAATACACTTTGTAGTTTTTCTGTGGATAGCTGGAGAGGTGTTTGTAGGCCTTTAGTCATGTGATGGTAAGGTATGGGGGGAGGGAAGTGTTTTACAGTCCTATGATTTGGTCTCAGACTTTTAGTGAGCCTGTACTTCTGGATGGTGAACCTTGCAAGTGCTTCTCAGTTTTTTTCCTTCTCTTTAGGTGGGATAGAATGATCAGAGTGGGTTGGGTACTTCCCTTCTCCCACCAGGAGAAGAGTGCCAGCTGGACTTGAGTATTTGCGCCTCCCCCCAGGCCAGTGGAATATCCCCAGTGGGGGGTTAACTAGTTGCCCTGGAGGCAGGCAATGTTCAGAAGAAGTGAGTGCTCCAGCCTGTTTGAGAGTGGCTCCTTTTTCCTCCACTGCTGAAAACACGGGGATATTTTTCCACAGAGAGTTACTGTGGGAATCTGGTGCAGCTCTTTGGTGGGGATTCCTGTGACTGGATCCTCCTGGAGTTTTTAACTCAGGCTTGTTTGTGCCAAGCCTCTAGCATTTTGTCAGTTATAGCTCGGGATTTCCTAGCTGGGAGCTGGTTCCCTCAGTGGTTCTGATCCATAAGTCATGACTCCTGTATTTGCCAGTTTCTACAATCTTAGATTTGCTGTTTTTTCAGTCTTTTTAGTTTTTTACTTGTTAGGACTAAGGGATGGCTTCTAAGCTCCTTATACATGGAACCGGAACTCAGAAATTGTGAACATGTACTTTTATCAAAGCTGACAGGTTGTGAAAATTTCTCTGTTAAATAAAAAATTAAAAAGTACTGGCACACTGGCTCAGGTTGAAAATTTGCAATTTTTTCTTTTCTTTCTTTTTTTAGTGAAACTGAAAACTCTTATCCCAATGTAAGTCTCTTCTATTGCTAAATTTTGTTCAATAGCTGGGCAGCGAATAAAGGGCATTAAGTCAAAGAAGAAAATTAAAATTTATGAAATTGTTAAGCCTAAATCACCTTGATCCTTTTGCCAAACTCCTAAAGAAATTATATATTTGGACGGATAGCTCAAGGCTATGCATAGAGGTTAATAATAGGAAACAAAACATTTTGCACTACGCCTTTAAAATAAAAAAATAAAGATGATCCATATGGGATAAAATATCTGAGATGAAGAAAACGCTTCAGTAATCTCTCGCCAACCCTCCTTGGATATTAGGTGACAAGAGAGAGAAAACTCATAATGGAATAATAGCCTTCCACATAAAAGAATTATGGTAAGTTGACATTAGGCTGAGCAGCGGCCCAGTCAAAGTGAACGAATTTCTGAGCTGTGCCTGTCAAGGAGTTTCTAAAAGAGGACAATCAGTGTGCGTTTTTTCTGTCTTCTTCATATTCAGCCTGCAGTAACCTGAACTGAGAATTGGCTTTTTATGGAGATTTATGACAATAGCATGGCCATTCAAGAATGGGCAGCTATCACCATAAATATAGAGCAGACACCAAGGGATGTGAAGATCCAAGACAGAGAGAGAATTTCTCAAGATGGGTAAATCATGAACCTACTTAGATTGCAAATACACACTACTGAAGCAATCACTCATTAGAAGAAAATCTTCCTGCTCTGGGAAAATCCCAGTCAAGCTGGTTTGGGTTTCCTACTCTTGTTCAAGGAAGCGTTGGTCCTAGGGTTCAGAAGGTAATGCCTGGTCCTTCTCCCATGGAGAAAGGTGTGACTTTCCTTGAGCCCCCAAATCTGTGGTGGCCTGAGGGTTGATACTGGTGACCAGCAGTGCTGATTCGGCTTGCTTTCTGCAGGAGACCACAAAGCTACTGAAATCTAGTTCAAAGCCCTTCCTGAAATATGAGGGGAGAAAAACATCAGGCTCCTTATTCCCTGCACTTGCCCTGAAAGTTGAAGAGGCAGACCCTGTGTGTCTCCCCACATTTCCTCTGGACACTGAAATCTGTGTAAGAGAACGTGTTCCCATGTCCAGCGTTGTTGTTTCAGCTGCCGGGAGAGCTGGGGATATCAATTACTCCCTGCCTGGAGATGCTGGCCTGCACAAGCCAGCTTCCAGGCTGGCCACCCCCTGCCCTGACTGCTCCACATTTCAATAAATGCTGTAAATGCTGCCTGCCGAGTCTTCCTGAGGCCCCCACTCCAGGCTTTGTATCCCCCCTAAATGATTCATTAGGTTGGATTAACCCTTTAAACACTACTATTTACCAAAGGGTCCCTGGGGAGTCTCCTACACTCCATCATTTTTAGCCATTATAAACAGCCAGTCCCAGCCCGGCAGACTCCACTTTAAGGCTACTCAGGTTGACAATGTGGGTTTTGTTAGCCCCAATTTACTTAAAAGCTCAAGACAGCACCCACTTTGTGAGACGGAGCATACTCATTTTCATCTCCCAGCCTGTGCTTTCCAAATATGCCTCAAATATGCCTCTCACCGTAAACACCTAAGCGGGCATCCCACAAAACATACTGAACCAGGAGGTGCGCTCACACCCAGGCTGTGGAGTTACGCAGAATCTATTTTCATGCCTCTGTTTCGGGCCTCCTGTTTGGTTGGTGCCATTTTCTGCCTATAATCATCTGTGTGCACAATGAGTGGGGCCTGCCAAATGGCCATTTGTGGGCGCAATTAGACACCTGTGCCTTCAAACAAGTTGCAAGCACCTAATTGTGTCTGCGTGTAGCCACTTGTGGGTGCAATTATCCAGAAATCCAGGTGTGCCTGGTATTATGTACAATTTAAGGGGCAAAAAAAAAAAATGTTTTCCCAAAAAGAAGGCTCAGGTTGAGCACGTGGCCTTCAGAGTTTACCGGCATGGCTAGCTGAAGCCACTACCACCATGTGGATGGAGGCTCTTTGTTTAAAGGTGTACTGCCATGCTGTGCCACAGAAAAGAATGCATGCCAAGTCTGTAAGTTAAAATTTCCTAGTAGTCACATTCAAAAGTAAAATGAAACAAGTGAACCTACTTTTAATCATTCACTTTAACCAAAAAGATCCAAAGTATTATTTTTTTTGACATCCATCATTATAAAGATAATGAATTATCTCCTTTTGGGGGAAGGCTGTGCTAATTTTGGGGAACCTGATGTGTTTTTTTTAAAATATGTGGCAACTGAGGTTTAAATGCTTGTTCATTGTATATGGCAGCAGCCACCACATTGCAAAACTCAGGTGTACAAAGAACTATTTTTAACTGTGATTAAATACTCGGTATTTCCTTGGAAGCGCTTTCCTGAATGATTGCAAAATGAGATCACAAAGAAAGAGCATCTGAAAATGCCAGTTAGTATCTTAGGATTGGTCACAGGTTAACATGGTTCTTCGTCATAAGGATCACCCTTAAAGTAGAATGTAGAAAGTCTGCTCCTACTGCTTCATGTTATGGTTTATTAGGAATATATTGGCGCTAGGTTGGATGGACAGGCACACTGTGTAGACAGCATTAGAAAAGGGGTAGATGGAATTGGGAGAAAGTTGAGAATGGGGGACCTAGTAAAAGAAAATAGACCCAAGATGGTGGCAGATGCCTGCAACACCCCTTGTTATATATTCAAATAGTTGTTCCAATTCATTTAAGTGCATATGGCTTCAAGATAACTTTACTAGAAAGTTACATTGGTTACATTTGGGAATCACTGAGTTCGAATTTGGTAAGAAACTCAGGATTTTTTAAAAATGAAGTCAGTGAAACAATTAGAATAATGCTAGTATATTACAAGCAATGAACTTCAGTTGCTATTACCTTCTTCCGCAACACCCTGTCATCACACATTTTATCATGGTTATTTTCTCTCAAGACATTCCAGAATAGGATGTATCTACTGTATGCATACATACACAATTGCATGCATGTACATATATACATACATGCATACACACATCACATACATCCATAAACAGCTTTGGAAGAGGGCAATGACAAACTTCTTTACTATATGGCTTCCAATGTTTCCTAACTCCTTCAAACATCATTGCCAAGCATTCAGATCAAGTTTCTAAGTGCAGGAATCAGATGGAATATCTCTTGTACATCCCACATTCCTGGTAGTCTTCAGGCTGTTGACCTGGCATTGTCTGAGAATTGGTTAAACGAAGATTCAAAGCCCCCTGAAAACACTCTTTCATTTCACAAAAATAATCTATGGAGAACATGTGGACTGCACTCTCCTTCCAGTATAAACACTTTCTGAATCAAGAACAGTCAATTTCACATATTTCTGCAGCGAACATATTTTTACACAACTAGGTTATATATTTACATACCTAAATATATCCTTTCCCACTTCAACCCATTCTTCATTCCTTTTACCTGAGAATGGTTAGTTCAGCAACCTAGCTGTTATGGGCTCTGTGCCTCCAGCTCTTGTCACAAGGACCTGCTGGGCAAGGGTATTTCTTCTTCATCCTGTCTATATTTCTTTTGCTCTGCTTCAGTCAGAGAACTAAGCATGCCCAGTTTTCCTCTGGATGTCACCCCTGTTAATTCCATCAGAAGCAACACCATTTCCTTTAGTAGATCCTAACCTCCTCCTCCCCTCTTGCTCCTTCCCAGATACCTCAAGAAAAACTTTCCTTGTTCCCCTTGGTTCCATTTGCTCTTTATTCCACTGCCAAAAATATCTGAGGAAAAAGCAATAATCTAAGCTAGTCTACAGAATATTTCAGGAAAAAATATCCCAAAGGAAGCAAAACCATCAACCTGGAGAGGGGCCAGATGCCTTCTTCAGAACCTCAACAATAGCTTCCAGCTATTTCCTCATCCTTCTCTGATTGAACCTGGTTTTTCTCAAGCACTATTATTAACATAGATGAAACATGATTTCTTATTTAATTTTATATTTTTTCTGCTTTAATTACCAGCGCTGTAATGGTATTCTTCAAAGTAATATTTCCTCATTTTGTTTCCTTTCATTACTTTTCATCTTAGTGTTCAGACCGTATTACTGTGCTATTCTAGAAGACAAGAGGGTGAAAATTATCTCAAGTCCATTATCTGGAGAGACACCCTCTCTGGGGCAGGTGCGGAGGCCAGTGGCCCACAGTGACAATATTTTCAAAATGCTTTTCACCTGGACAGCATTTCATTGATATAAACGGGCTAAGTTTGGTCTATGTGCCTTTTAGTCTGGAAATCTGCTCACCAGGAACCTCCTTGCCAGGACACTTGGACCATATACAAACTGTTCCAGCACAACCTGTTTGAGATTCAGGAACCACTACATTATGCGATGGATGTGGGTGGGTTGACACATGTCTTCTCACTTAATTATTCCTAACTGGCAACCAAAAATGAAGACCAGAACATGCTGTCTAGGGCTGCTGTGTGGCTAGGCTGTGTGGACTGGCTGTGACCCCAGCCCACAAAGCTGCCTCACAGGAGATAACTCTTTATATTTCTTCTATCATCTTTTGAGTCTAGACAATCACTGTTCTGGTGTCTTTAAGTGAAAAAGCTAATGTTCAACCCTATTCAAATGTTCGAAATGTGAGCATTTTCTCATTCAAGATAAATTTTCAAAAGTATCCAGGTATTTTATAGTCAAAATTTACTTTATAAGTTACTTTCTGTGTGAAATAGAGTAAGTCAGAATTTAATTTGTCAAGTAGGACACTCTAATTATTGTCGCATCAAAGAGAGCAACTTTTCTCCTGTCTTATGCTTTCCCATGATTCAACAAATGAGGAATGGTACAGCCATCTGTGGAATGGTTGAAAATAAGAAGGTTTTAAATCTCTCTTATATGAATGTCATTAGTAGAGACATTTATGTTTCAAAGTTCCATTCTTTGTGATTAATTCCTTTACAAACTCCAGTCATGAGGAGTGAGACATTTAATGTCCTTTTTTTTTTAAAGACATTGAAGTGGATTTCTTGAAATTTTGTACAATTAAAAAAACAGACATTAACATGGCTTGTGGTACCAAATCGGAGACAGGAAGTCATTGATGCATGTTCCCAGCTCACCCTCTGGTCATGGACCTTTAGTCCCTGCCATGAAGCAATATCAACAGCCCTCTTGTTACAGTGTCACCACACACATGTCATTCCCATTATTACAGATGTCAAGGAAGAGACAGAAGAAGCCGCTTTATTACAGGCATGAGTGATAGTGAGAGACTGGACCTTCCAGGGAGCACTCTACTAAAATGGATGATCCGAAGGTGCTGCGCCTCATACTTGGAAAAAGATCTAAATTTATTACGCTTAATGTTTAATATAAATCACCAAACCCAAATGTGTTATAAAAATGAGCTAAAATGCTGCTTTACAGACATTATTAAAGAGTCTTAAGTATGGAGCCATTTCTAATTGATAAAAGTTCACAGATGAACACTTCTTGCAAGGACTCATTTTTAAGAAATATTTCTTCCTGTAAGAAGTCCCTTATTTCAGTGTGAGATATAATCCAAGGGACAAATCTCTTTATGCAAGCATCATCTTTAGGTTCAGAGAGGGAATCTCAGTGGAATCTGTAATTTAAGCTTTATTCTTCACTTATTTTAATATGAGACAAAATCAAGGTTAAGAATGATAAACAGTCTAAGCTGGTGCCCTTGGAGTCAGACTTCTGCTATGTGAAGAAGTAAATGTCAAGAGCCAGCCGGCTACTATTAGTTTCAAAAAAATAAATAAATAAAAATTAAAAGAATAGTGTAAAAATAATCTGTGCTTTTTTTTTATCATCTTGATTAAAGTACACAAACAAGGGTAATTTAAAATTAATCTGTGGAAGAATATGCTGTCATTTTGATTAAAGGAAAAAGAATCATTCTAGTTGTCCCACTTCAGCTAAGGCACCATGTTAAACCAGGGGAGTTTGGCCTCCAAAATGGGATGGGCGCAGTAAACCAATTTTCAGTCACAAAATGTGATTTGCGAAATTGGTTTGAAGTAGGTCTGGCTGGATACCACATCCACTGGGGAGTGAAATTAAAACTGTCATCCATTGACACAAAGTCCCCAACAGCTTGGCGACCTCTGGCGTGTGCTGGTTCATAACCGCAGCTGCCTTCCGAATTTGCTCAAAGACACCCCTCTAGGGAAGCTGCTCCTTCAGCTTGTTTATTAGAATTCTTAAACTGATAACAGGAAGGTACCTCTGGGTCACGGGGAGACCTCACTTTCAAGAAGGAGGACCTGAGGCCAGGAAAAACTGTCTAAGCCTTGGGAACTTTTTTCTCCTCATATGGGTCATGCAGATTTTTCTATGAATTCCTTATAGGACAATTTTCTCTGCCCCTTTTAGCTCTAGACCTTCCTCCTCAATGTCCCATCCCCCACCTTCCATGATTTCCTTCCCACTCCAAAACAGGTTTTAAACAGCTAGTATAAAAGTTATTATTCTCACTTCTATTTTGAAAAGACAATTTAGAGTCTGCAACAACAGATAATTGGAAAGATAGGAAGGGAAAAGTATTTTTTTCAGCATCAAAAATATGTATTTTTATGGAAATATTTACATTTTATTGATTTGTTTGGTAATTATGTTACTTATATTCTTACAGCAGTTAAACTTTTTTATTTCATAGTTCATTATAATTTTTAAAGAAAAAAATTTGCAGAGGATATAAGAAAGTTTAAGACATGGTGTAAAGCTTCCTTACTTGAAGTGTATACTTTCTAGTTGGGGAGAGGAGCTAACATTGATTTAAGAAAAGATAATTTGACAGGCTATGTCAATACAGGAATTCATATAAGAATAATATAATTTGGAGATGCTAATCTAAACTAAATCATGTAATTATAATTCAACAGTAAACTGTGGACACTAACATGCTTACTTTGAAAGATGCATTTTGTACCACTCTCTTTGATACCACTTGTCATGACTGGTTTTTTTTTTTTGTTTGTTTCTTTGTTTTGTTTTGTTTATCATCCAGCCTTATGAATTTGGCTAATGTTATTTACCTTGCAAGGGTACATACTTTATATTTTAGAGTAGATATATTGTTATCTGCTTACAACATAACTGCAGCTTTCTGTACAGGTGCCAAGGTGATTGCAAAGGTTATAGATGCATCTAGCCAAACTTCTTCCATGTCACAAACATGTACAAGAGACAGTTGTGCATATGGGGAAGCTTGTTCTTTGACTGCACTTGGCCACAGACTGACAAGAGATTTAATGCTCTTACTCTGAATGACATATTTCTAATTAAACATACCTAACTCATTATTATTTGGTATTTATTACAATCAATTAGTATACAAAAGTTTACTTGATCTAATGCATTAGGTATACCTGTGAAGGTAAGACAAGGAAGGGAAGGAGCAGAAGCTATAGGGAACCAATTCCTGGGGTAGCTGTTAGATTTCATCAGCAGAGAGCAGTTGCTCCATGGCTAACATTTGAGGGCTTTTGGGAATATCCCTGGTTGATATTAGGAGTTGTTGGAATATTCCTGGTTGATGCTGATAGGAAGTTGCAAGATAGTGGATAGACAATGATACAGAGAAGAATCCAGTGGGGTGTGTTTGCAAAAGACTAGGTAGGTATCTGCAGTGTTCAGAAGTAAGTGTCAAAGAAGAGTCCACTAAGTAATGAATTGTGTTTATTTAGAAAGCAAGGGCTGTTATGAACTAGTCCCTAAGGTAGGGAAGTTACCCAGATACTTTCAAAACCCGATTGTATTAAACTAGCTATGGAGAGTCGAGAGACTTGGAGACACTGTCAATATACTAAAGATCCTATTAAAAGAGGTATTTATTTCTATAAATATATAGCCAAGGGGGCAAAATAGTGGAGGGAGGAACACAAGGGAATATTGTGATGGGTCATGGGTGATAAGCTGGCGGGAGAACTGTAGGAATTACAACAATATAAGAAAAATAAATAAAAAGGAAATATTTATTTTTATAATGTTTTTGATCTAAGAAGAAGAAAAACTTTGCAGATATTATTTATCTTTAAGCTATTCTTGTGAAATATGTAAATACACACTATCCATTTTGCTTTCATTCTTTGTTCTACCCTCATACTTTTTGTTTAAACTTGGCACAGATGAGATTTGAATAGAAAATCCATGGACATTTGCTTTCTCCTTAAAAAAATTCACCTAGGACCCACAGTGCCTCAGATCCTCTGAGTAAGTGTCTATTTACAATCTTTTCCCATTTCCTTGCCACATTCCAAGGCTAAAAATCAGGAAAATATTTCCCTTAAACATTCGCTTTTCTTGGCTCTGATTGACATTTTTTTGTTTGTTTGTTTGGTTTTTGAAACAGCAAACAGGATACTCAAAAAATATATCCTGATGCAGAACATGCCTTACTCTTAAGAGAGCTAATGGAGAAGAAGGGATACAGCTGGCACTTCCCCAACCCTGAGGGTGCTGTGACGTGGGCCACTCATGAAGGACACTGCAAGCCTTTCTCTACAGGACAGAGCAACCACCAGCTTTATTTTTAACTCTGTAAATGCTACCTTTGACATACCATCCCCTCTTCTTACTCCTCTGTGGCATCTCCCCTCAGCAACAACTATTATCCCAGGACCACTCCACTTTCTAGCTCTCTTTCCTTACCAGCACAGAAAAGGGCAAGATATCACCACAGACATTTTAGTGCAGGAATTTCCATTTTTAAAAATTCTATTGTAACTGTGAACGAAAAGGCATTGTCTGTTAAAGTTTCAGCAGCACCTTTAAAATCATGTAGAATTGCCTCAGTATGTCTGCACGCAGTAAGTCAATGCCTCTGGATTGCTTCTGTCATATGCTAGAAAATGGTGGTCTTTATCTCAAGGAGTGACTTCTCTGAGGAGAATGGAGCACATAAACAAGCACTATTGGTTTAGAACTTTTGAGGAATATTTTAGAGGGGCAATTCTCTGCTCCAACTGGAGCAAGAGAATAACAATGAATCACAATGCTCATGAGGAAGGTGGGTTAGGGTGGTTCATGGTCATGGAACTGGAAACTTCTTTCTGAAACTGCAACACAACTGCAGGCCAGAACATCACATTGGCCAGCAAAAAAACACTCAATGACATGTTTAATCCTGTTGGTTGTTTGCCTTTTGCTAAGTTCTCTTTAGGCAGTCCATGAACTTTCCACCCTTTTAATTTGATGCCTTTCACATTCTTATGGGATAAGGTCCTCCTCATGAAGTTACCACAAGGGTTATTGGTTTAGTAAATGTAGATGCCACTGTTCATTCTAAAAAAAACAACTTTACTGGCCTCTAGGATGGCACTGTAGCTGTGGTTTCTGAAATTCTGAAAGAAAGAGTTTTATTTTTAAGGACATTTTTGCTATTCTGTGGTGCAGTTGTCAACACCTTTTAATATATAAGAATTTTTCCTTTCCTCCAATATATAATTTCTTCCATATTTGCAGATACTTACATCATCTAAGCCAATTTGTTGGCACGTTCCACCCCATACCATAGAGAGAAACCACAGTATAGATTTTAAGTGCTGACAGAGAAAGAACTGTTAATTTGTCCAGGCTGCAACCTGTGCAATTTTCTACTTCTTACACAGAGTATAAATTTCCGGATATTCATATCAATGTTTTATTAACTATTGATGTGCTGAGTAAAAGCAAAGGTGACCTTTCCAGAGATAAGCAATTCCTATTTGTTACTTTCCTACCACCTGAAAACTCTTAATGGGGAGTGATGATGTAGCTTCACTTTGGGAACATCTACAACTTTGAAATCCCTTCCTCTGGCAGAAAAATCAAGCCAAACACAATACTACTCAGGGATTATGCAGCTTTATAAATCTCAGGTCTCATTTACCATGTGTTTTTCAGTTCCCATTGGGTGCTCATGTGGGAGACTTCTAACACTCTCAGTGCCAACTCATCTTCCTCTAGGACTTAGAATTGCTGCAACACCAAGACTGGCATGCATCCCTCATCACCTTTGAGGAGAACAACACCTGCATCCACCCTGTTGTCTAAGCGCTGGTCCCCAGAGTTTTCTTTGTCACTACATCATGGACCACCTGGAAATGGCCATCAAGTCTTGGCACTTCACCCCCTAACATCACACACTCTTTTCCTAGTCCTGCATTCCCCACTGCCATAGCCTCACAACCAGCCCTAGGTAGTTTCCACAGGGATTACTGCAACAGTTTCATGATGTCTTTCCGGGTTCCAGTCTTGACCCTCCATCTTATTCCACATGAAAGTATCAAGGCACTTTTTCTAAAATACAAATCCAATAAAAATATTTGTGTTTAAAATCCTGCAGAGTTCTGGATAGAGTCAAGGTCTTTAACAGATTGTGTAGACTCACAATCAGATGTGATGTATGGATATAAAATTACAGCACCTCGTATACTCTGTTACACTCTCTATTCACTTGTCTCTCTTCTGTTCCCTACTGAAGTCTTTAGAGACTGTGAAGCCCTAGTTATGAGGACTGTGCTTTTTTTGAAAGCCTAGCTCATCTACATAATATGCATAATATTATTCAACTAAAAATTTACCTGAGTCAACCAAAGAACGAATGACCCATTTGCTAGTCTACTCTCATCACCGCTGTGATCTAATTCGAGTGGAGACACTACACGAACTGTCCCTCAACAACTCAACTTCTCAAAATTCCTAAGCTAAATCTCCACTGTCATGTTAGTACAAGTCATTTGTCTGCTTCCTTCCATCAGATTCCATCTTATCTCCATTTTTCCTCTGCTCAGCTTTAGCTAGATCCCCTACAACTTTCCTCCTACACATAAAGTGCACTAAATTGAACTATAATCTTCTTAAAGAGTTAATGTGCTTCTCTAAATGACTAATTTACTACTAAAGAGTGACTTAGGCACTGGGGAGAATCTGGCTCATTATTTAATAGCCAATAAGGCCAGCTGTTTCATTTCAAGAAATTAATGGTCTTTAAAACCTTTCCATATTGTACCAACTGCTCTTCTCAATGGAGAGCCAAGTGACTTTCATTAGTGAGACTGATAAATCCAAACCCTGTTAGTCCTGTGCTGCCCTTCTCTATAAGACCAGCAGAGTCTTCTGGGACCTCTACTTCTTTTGCTTTACTCTCCTTGCTGATTCTTTAAGATATTTTCCTTGCTAGATGTTCTTTGGTTGCTCCCTTGGAGACTGCAAAAGGTGGCCTGACAGCTACATCCCAAGGCCTGCTGGCTTGACCCTTGGCCTCCCTGACTTCTTAAGGAATGCCTTTCAGCATGAAACCTAATTTGGCTGAGGCTGTGAGCTGCTTGTTACTTTCAGGTTAGCTCATTCCATCTTCAGCCACTTGCAATTCTCCTATGTGAAAAAACATTCATGGAGGAAATTTTATGGGACCCTCTCTCTCTTGTTAATATTCCACTATTAGGCAAAAAGGTCAAGAAAAGGCTAGATTAGATTAGATTAGATTAGATTAGGTCACACATTCATATGAGACAAAGTTATAGCTCTTAAAATTTTAGTTGCTGATCAGTATTTTATCTAAGGACATTAAGCTTTTAGGAATTGGAATGAATAAAATATATTTGCTACCCAACACCAGCTCATTCTCTTTTCTTTTCAAATAAAAACTGTTGCTAGTATCACAGGAACAACTACATTACAATAACCTACATACATAAAATGGATTATTTATCTAAATTATATATGGCAGAGGTTTGGTTAATGTTAATATTTTACTTCCTTTGGGTTTCCTGTGTTGCTATAATTTATAGTGACATCGACATGGTAGTTTTTGTTCCAAAGAAGGCTGCTACCTCCTCATTCTTCTAAGCACTTCCTTCCCCTCTCTGCTTTGTGGGGATGAGGACTGAAAGTTATTTTTCAAAAGTGGGGGAGATAATAGAGTGTGTAAATCCTTCTTTAGTAGAACTGATGACCATGCAAATGTGTGTTCACACAAATGAAGAGCACACAAGGCAGAGCCTGTGTTCCACATGCTGGTGGATGTGATGGTGGCGAGAAGGTGGGGGCACAGAGTTAGGAGCTACATACCATTTGATCTACTTTCTGTGATTTACATGTTGGGAAGCTTTTGTTCTTTCTAAAAGCAGACACAGAGTCTGCAATAGAAATGTCTACACACACTGCTGTGTGGGGCTAAAAGGTAGACCAGAATAACTTTTCTTGCTAAAATTATTCTGTTCACTCTGGTACTGAAAACACCCTTCAGCACAGTAAGTAAACTACTGTTTGGTATTTTCTTCACATAAATTTTTACCAGTGAAATAATCCCTCTGAAGGCATTGCTGTTCACCATGATGTGAGTATTTAGAGTTCACAGTAAATCTCCTAATTCAGTAAGCCTTCAAGTCACAAAAGTCACCTGTCCCTTCAGAAATATGCACAACACATGATCCATGAAGAACTGGGCATGCAATTTCAGGGATTTAGTGGATTTGCTGAAATCAGTCAGTGGACAACATAGATTTGCTGGCTTCAGACCAAGATTAGGAACCCCCTCCTCCACACAGTTCCTTGGGGTCAGCCCCACTGACACATATGCTCTCTCAGTACACTTCTCCTTCCAAGAAACTCCATCATAAAAATTGAAAGGACAGTCATCAATAATACAAATGCTGTGTTTGAGGAGCACACGGAGTTCTGAGCAAGCAGGTGTGCAGAGCAAAGGAATGTACGTCACAGAGAAGCAGAGCAAGAACATCAGTTCAACAGGTGGATCTTGCCTGTACTACAGAGGTTGAGCATCAACTGGCCATGGGTCAAAGAGACTTTTGACCCATGTATGTTGCAAGAAAAAGGGTCACCTTACAGATGAAACCTATTGGGGAAACTGACTACCCTCAGGACACTGGAGAATTATTATTAGGTCATATTCCAAGGTCCAGATCAGGATGCTCAGCTACTCACATATTCCTACATATGTAGGGATATGAATGAGACAAGTTGTAGATGAACTGACTGATGTGTGTTCATAAGCTTAAAAAATATTTTTCACAAAATTTGTAGAAAGCTATTTACCACGGGTCTCTTGTGTATTTTTTATAGTAACAAGTCTGTTGTGGTTGATAGTGCTTAAAAATACTCTAAAAGTAACAAAAACATTATGTAATGAAAGTATTCTACTGCTTAGAGTGACATGTGTATTCAAATCATTACTGCAGTAGAACAGATGAATGAAAAAAGACAGGAAATCACAAATTACTAGAAAAAAGGTGGTCTCATAATATAAATATATAAAAATGTTATAAGGAAAAAGATTGAATTTATAAAAATTATAAATTTCTGCATACTATAAATTTGAGTTAAATTAAAATATTACATAGGACAAAGTGTTAATGTCCTTAATATATGAAGGGTTATTGCAAACTAAGAAAAGATATGCACTTTGACAGAAATGATATAAAAACAGATAACATAGACTGAAAACCCATATTTTAATAAACATGAGAGAAATAAAACATCACAGCAATTAAGAGAATTTACAATTTTAAACAACTTAGCTGCAACTTTTAAATCTATTAAGTTGGCACAAGTTAAAAATATTTTATATTCAGCTTTGGTGAGAATCTAAGTTGTTGCAACCTTTTTAGAGGTCACTCTGACAATATATATCAAGAATCTAAAAAATGTTCACTGACTTTGATCTAGTAATTACACATTAGGGATTTAGCCTTATAGCTGCTTTACTTATGACTTACACATTTTGTTCAGCTAGATAAGCTTACTCACCTTAATTGAACTGAACATGACTGGTCTAGTTTTAAAGGCTTTTTGGACACAACACTGGTATTTTAGCATAAAGCTTAATGCTAATATTTTAGCATTAAGTTTAATGCTAAAGTGAGATTGAGGAAACTACATTTAGAACATGACCAGGGTGATAAGACCAATCTCTGAATTTGGCCAAGTTCCTGCTATTCTTAATTGGTGCAAAGGTGGTATGTTGCAAGTCATGCAAAACTTGGCTTTGTGTGCATTTACAGACATCATCATAAGTAAAGGTTCCCAGAGACTCACACGACTGTCATTCCTTTAAGGTATGCTTGAGTTAGGCACCTGAGTACCAAGTTTCCCTTTTTCTGATGTTTTCCATAATCTCGGGGTTTCCCCAGAGATGCTGCATGGATAGGACAGAAAATGAACTTGTTAAGGACTTTACATCAAGCTGATGAATTGTGTACTTGAGTGAAACAAAAGGAAACCAGAAACACATTCTTCTGGGTTTATTCTCTTGTGCTGCTCTGTCGATACTAACATAATTTATTGTGCTCTATAGAATACATGACCAATACACAGAACACCTACTCTAAAAATACGATGAAGGCATCTAGGGTTACTTGGTTGTTATAAATATGACAATACATTTTATTGTTTATTTATAATTATGTATGTTATAATTATTGTATTTATAATTATTACAATTGTATTTTTCTCATCAAAGGCAAGAGAATTGATGAGCTTTGACTCTGAGGCTTCACACTTGTTAGCTGTAGCCTCACTGCTGCCTCTACCTGAACCTCAGGTCCATTGCAAGACAATGCTTCTTAGGGGCTTCTTCCCACCAGTGTGCTGGACAGGCAGAAATGCTGCGGTGTTGGTCCAATCGGGAACAACTTTCAGCCAATGACAAACAGAACTCTACAGATACAGCCTGCAGCATCTTTGGCTCTTAGATGGGGCCAAGCGTGAGTGCTAGCTGTACTATCTCTAGAAGGTGGAGCAGGAATGATCCCTGTTGCCTGTAGCATTAACCTGACCACTGATGTGATGCACACTGGCTTGATGTCCTTCCTTTCCTCCCTCTCCTTCTAACACCCCTGGGGTCTCCTCAAATAAAATCACCTGCTGTCAAATCTTTGTCTCTGGATCTTCTTTGGGGACAAACTCAGACTAGGAGTCCAAGAAGGAGGACATTTTTCCCACTTCTGAGTCTGCACTAGAAAATTATGAGAACTTCTGAGTCCCTTATTATTGTTGTTACTGCTACTGTTAACAATACAAGGAACTCCCTCCATCCTTTACACATATCAACAAATCTTTACATGTTGCCCCATTTACCATTTAATTTGCATTCATCCCCTCTCTTTGCTTTCCATATATATGTGTGAGTGTGTGTGTGTGTGTATATATATATATATATATATATATATATACACATATAAATAATTTCCTGAGCCTTTGGAGAGTGTATGGATAATTCAATCTCTTTACTCCTAAATATTTCAGTGGCTGTTTTGAAGAACAATGATATTCCATTCCATTAGCCCAGCATGGTTCCCAAAATGGTCCCAACTGTTTCTTCTTATCCCCATGCTTACGCTTTATGTGGTCAGAGCTAAGCTTAGTCACAGGATGCCAGATGGCATTAAGTCACCAATTCTTCCCACTTGAGAAAAATAACATTTCCAGGGTGACTTTATGTGAAAAGTGATAGATAAACCTTTGCTGCCCACATAAGCAATGAAGGCATATCCAACCACAGACTGGTGACCAGGTCTCTGCAATTCTCAATGTCTTTCTTCTCTCTTTTTCTATTTTCTGAGTATGAGGCTTTGTGGTTTAGTGCATCATCACCCCTGTGGACAATGGGGTCTCCTATTCAGTGCTTGAATATATGTTTGCTGATTTAAACACAGTCCATCGCCACTGCCATTCCCACTCATGCTGAATCACTGCTACTGCACATTTAAGTGACCTCCTGGAAGTCTGAGAGGTACCTTGTCTCATATATCCTAACCCATATTCATGATCCTCCCTCCAAGCCTGGTTCTCTCCCAGCATTTCTCCTCTCAGGGAACAGTACCACCAGTCACATGCTGGATGGGAATTCATTCCTGACATCTGGCATCACTTACCCCCCACACCTCCACATGTGATCCATTATCAAGATCTGTCAGTTCTTTCCACCATCTTTCTCCATCGCTACTATCATCACCACCACTATTATATGCACTACACCAAGCCTTCTAGCCTGAGCGACAGCAATAGCCTGGGAACTGGCTTGCATTCTCTCTGGCCTCCCTCCAATCTATTCTCCACCCTGCAGCTAGAAAAAAAAATTGAAACATGAATCTGGTCACATCATTCTCCTGTTTAATACTCATAAATGGTTACTAATTAGTGAAAGAATGGGTGCAAACATTCTTAACTGCTGATGGCCTGACTTCTACCTTCTCCTTGTCTCCCAGCCTGCTCAGACACATAGCCTTCCTTCAGGCACTCTGTTCCCCAGCTCTTGGCCATCACCTGATCTCTGTACATATTCTTTCTGATTTGAACAGTCCTTATTTCTCTCTCTAACCTTCTTCAGGTCATAGTCAAATCTCTCCCCCTCCCTTAATGTGGCCCAATTTCCCATTATATTTTCCTGTATCACATATCTTTCCTTTTTTAAAAATAATGGGCAGAGTTGCAATTTTATGGTTTCTTTGTGAACGTACAATTACTATTTTCCCCCACTAGATTATAATTTTTAAAGCACAAGAACCATGTCTTGTGAAGCTGATCACTACATCCTTAAGGTCTCCCAGAGTTTACTGAATAGTTGCTCAGTGAAGGAATGAAGGGGGGTGGGGAGATGATTTTTCTGACTCATCTATTTAGTCTAATAAAAATTGCAGCTTGCTTTGAATAATTCAGGACTGACCTACAATTTTACATGAAACAAGTGACTGGAAAAAGGACCAATCGAGAAATTCAAGCTGTTGACAAGATGGTAGCATAAGTGACTGGTCTCTTAGCAATCCGCAGAAGGCAGCCATCACATTATCTTGGCCGAATTACATGTAGCACATCTGGAAATTACTCATGAAACCTTGGCTAGAAGCTTGATCCTGTATATGGACCTGATTTTGATATTGGACAAAACTGTAAAAGGGTGTTGCATAGTTCAGCCTCTATAGCATAAATTGTCAAATTTACGAACATATCAGCGGAAAGTGACCAAGCACTCCATCCTCAATTTGTCAAACCTATTCCAGAAGAACACCATTTTTCTTCTGAAAATAGCTCAACATCCTTGTTTTCCACCTTAAACCTCTGCTGCAGTGACAACTCTTTCTAGTACCTTGCAAAAACCAGGCTGTCAGACACTATCATTTCTGGAAATGGGTCTGCCTTTGCTTGAGCTACATACAAGCAATTAGTGGGCAGAAACTTTATCTGAGCAGTCACCACTGTCTTCACTCTCAAGCAGTGGCCAAGTTTAAAGGCTACTAATGGTGCCCAGAGCGTATTGTTGGTGGAGAGTGGCCAAAGAGAATTGCCAGGTTCCTACCTATTTAACACGTCATTCCATGTTCAACCACAAGGGTCAATTCTGCTGATTGCTGAGTAGGACAAGCCCCAGCCACTTCTATCTAGGTTTAATTGAAGACTTGGAATATAAGCAAAAATACATTCTGGATGCTAGTCTTTTTGTACCACCCCTTCCCACATTTGTACCACAAATGTTTGCCTTAGCTAGAAATAATGGAGCTGAACCAAGGTGCTTCCTGGCACATTGGTTGAGGTCATGGGGCTTGTGTTGCATGAAATCCAGGGCACAGATGGGCTTGTGTGGCACCTTCCAGGTAGTTGATTGCCAAAGCCCTCTTCTCTGGCCTTGAGGCAGCAGAGTCAATAGAAGTCATCCCTCCATAGCTATCTGGCATTTAATGCTCAGCCATGTACTCCACGGATCTGCCAGAATTATACTGTGAAAGAGGCAACAATACTTCCTTGGCTACAAAACTTGTTGAAGTGGAACCAACTGGTGTATTTTTTTAAACCACTAGTATAACAAAGAGGGAGTCTTTCTTTTTTAAATTTTTTTAAAGCGCTGTTTAAAAGATATTTCAGCTGGAAGGAAGTGGGTGTTTATATATGCTAAGGGGAACTCTGTGGTCCATGGTTGCTGTTCTTAGGCAATTTGACTGCCTATTAGGGGTTTGTTCATTTTAACATTTTGGAGTTATGTACTGCAGTGATTGAGGGTGAGGTCAGCACTGCTAGGCTTTTCTCAGTGAAGAATAGTTATTGAATGCTTCTTTCCCACCCATTTCTAGTGATTCTAAATGAGACACTTTGGCTGGTGGAGAGTCAAGAGGTTTCAGAGGCAGAAAGAGCTAGTAGAATCCCAAGTCCGCCTCTTGTTCTGTGTGCCATGTTGGCTACACCACTCTACATCTCTCAACTCAGTTTCTTTGTCTATAAAATAGGGATGATTATATTTATTTCAAGAGTGTTGTAAGAAATAAATGGGGCAGCATATTTAAGGTGCCCACCAGAGTTCTTGCAGCATAATAAGCAACAGATGTTGGTTCCTCCTCCCAGCCACTCCCTCATGTTCCATTGTGCATGGTTCCTTGGAAGAGCAGGGCAGAGCTCAATGTGGGGGCTGGGAGCTGGTCCAGTACTTGGGGTATGCAGCCTCTGTGCCCACATGGCTTTATGTGGAGCCATTTACATTCCTATTTGTGCTCCCAACAGGAGTAGAATAATTGTTGTATGAAAAGTGTGGACATCTTATCTTTAAATTATGGGAAACTTATCACCATGATGGAAGAATAAAAGTGATAAAGTTCAAATCTACTTTTCCCCATAAATTCCCTACTATTTTTTTTCTATTTTACTACTTTTCCGCCATCAATAGCTCTCAACATATTCTATTTTCTGGAGGACCTTAAAAGACAATGAATATGGATTATTTTATTATGGTCTAAAATAACTCTCTTCCCAATTCATGTTACTCAAGAAAAAAGCAGATGTGTTCCATTCTCTCTCTAACTTGTCAGTGCTAACGACAAGTGTTTGTAAAGAGGCAAGAAAAAGGACCTTGGAAACCAGAAAGAACTGAATTTGAATTCTGATTCTGAGTGTGCCACTTTGAGGATGGATTTTTCTTTCATCAGATGAGCATCATAATGACTACCAACCAGTTAGATGGTGAAGCTAAAATGAAACAATGCATGTAAAACCCAAAGCAAATGGTAGTTATCCTACACATTCAACAGTATTCACCTTACTTTCTTTGCCTTAATGATTCTTAGTTTTATTTACTTTGCAAATACATGACATCCTGGAAACAATCTGTGTGCAGATTTTGGTGTACAAAAATGGAACAAAATCTAATGATTTTACTCCTGATTGTTTCTGCTGAATAATACCACATATTCATGCACTTGGGGGAGATATTAGTGTTTTATCCAAATGTCTGCGTTTTAGGATCTTCTACATTTTAAATAATGATAAAGCATAGGCCTCATTAATACAAGTCAGATATGAGAACAATTGATACACCTGGTTTACTCAGTGTCTCTGCATGTGGTAGATTGACACAGGATGGAACCTATGTATGGCACACCCCAAAATTTGGGCCAATGGACAGTTGAAAATGCCTAGAGGGCTGTATAAGTTGGGGAGAGAAGGTGGGTTCAGAGTAGGGGTGATACATACTCTCTCAGGACAGTCAAGGAACCCTCCACAACAATTCTAGTACAGGATTTTCGAGGTATGGTGAAATGATAATACAAAGGGAAAATATTGAGAACAACCAAAGAACACAAGGACTCAAGAGATAGGGAAACACTAAATTAAGCATCTACTGAGACACAAAATAACCTTTTCTTTTGGCTGGAGGAGGGAGAAACAAATGCTGAAGCTCCTTTGAATACATGCAGGAAGGAAAACATGAAAGTCAGCTTAATATGTTTCAAGTGCAGGACATTATATTTGGTGCTCTTGAAATAGCAGACACATTCCTTTCCTTTTAAAAAAGAGTATTTGATAAACAAATGTGCATTTTAGAATTTTCTATGGAAAATGAGGTAAGATTGAAAATCTATAGAGTGTAATATATATGGCCCATCAAGCTTCAGTTAAAACCCTTTTGGGGACATGAGTACTGTAATGGATCTTAACATGTTTTAAATCACTAATACTCTAACTAAACTCATAAAGGAAGCCTTCAGCTGAATAATTAATATCAAATATTCTAACTGGCATGAAGGATATATTGGCTATGAGGAAATGATGAAAAGTTTGATTAAAATGGACTTTTATTCGAGGAACTAAGTGACATAAAAATGATATGACAGGAGCATTAACCCCCTGATCTCAGCTGTTTGGCATGAAGGCGGTATTCTGTGCAAAGCCTTTTTACATTTTCAGGAAGTTTGAGTTGACAATGGAGACATCTTAATCTCACAAAGAATTAAATTGCTGCTAATTCATCATTTTGTTCTTCGAGATAAGAATGGAGAGGTGTCAGAGGGCCAGTTAAGTCAGCTAGGGTAAACTCTGTAGGACAGGGAAAGCAGAGACTAGATGTGAACATAGAGAGCCCAAGAAGAAAGAAGGAGAAAGTTCAGCCTGATGGGGTACAAGAGCTTCACTGATGTTCAAAGGCACTAAATTCAGTCATGAGTCATATGCGGAAGTCGAAGATACAATCTAGACAAGTTCATCTCAGCATTCCTACAGAGTCATGGTGCACAGTCACAGCCTAGAGCATTGAAAGGTGGCCTTGCACTGAAAGGAAGAGCTGTCTAGATAAAGCTGTGCCACCAGGAAGATGCAGGAGAGACAGACCCCAATTGCTGTATCTAGATGAAATGTGACAAATTTCCTCTGAAGCCTTGAGAAAAAGTACTTATAGATGAAATGGCCTCAAAATCCCACAGAGCATTGCTGTGTCTGCAGGAAGCAGTATGTATATACTCATGACACATCTTATTTGACAATTGGCCTCAAGGCAATTAGAAGTACTCAATTAAGCCTGGAGACTTTGTCAACTTCTTCAAATCCAGATGGTCCAAGTCCCAGACACCCTGGACATAATCACACACTCTATGTGTTGTGTGCTCAAGTTCTCATTGAATTCATCTATTCTTTATCTAGATTATGTTTCAAGACAAGCACTTTGATGAGTATGCAAAACTGAGATGTCACTGGCATCTTCTTAGCAAATGCTATAAAACAATGCAAAGTTGGCAACGGGAAAGTCAATAGTTGTGAACAGAGTGGAAGCTAACTGGAGAAGAGGATGGGAAATCAGAGCAGGGGAGTGTCATTAAATAGTGAGATGAATAACAACCAAGAGAATGTCCAGCTATTATGGTAGGTGCTGGGGATGTTGCAAGTTCTGAAGTTTGCACTTGTGATTGGAGCCTTCCTTGCAATGGGCAAAACATATGTACATAAGAAGGCTGAAACCAACAAAATGAATGAACCAAAATACTAAAGTGGTAGTATGTTCTTTTCCCCTCCCTGCCCCCTGTAGTATGTTCTTAGAGTATGTTTTTCTGAACACAATCATACCCATAACCAGCATACATTAAAAAGCAAGTTTATTTTGGGTTTCTAGGAAGCAAGCATAAGCTGTTTGCTCCTTCTAAAGCTGTGCTTTCTACCCCAAATCAATTCTAGTATGTTGCTTCTCATTATCCAGGCAAGTTAAAGCTGTTAGAAATGTTCAGAGAACTGGCCGGTCCCTTTCACCCTAGTAATTTCTGTAACATTAGGGTTGGGGGCCTGTGCAGCCTAAACTGGCCTTTGTCCCACACCAGTCTTGGGAAGGAGGGGGTTCTCTCCCCTCGGGAATACTCATGCAGCATTCCACCAGAAAATGTATTGTTATCTTTTTTTTTTTTTTCCTGGCTAGATATTATTCTTAATCTTAAAGAACCAAAGCAGCAATTTGCAGATACTGCTTTTTCTACTCTCAGGAGTGTTCTAACCAAACAGGATTCTCTTTTTGGTGGGCAAAGTATGTTGCTTAATGTTCATACAGCAATTATACTTTAAACTGTTCATATTTCAAGGGAAGGACCCCAAGGAATGGCAAAAGAATCGATTTTATGGCAGCATCACAGAGACAGTCGAAAGGCATTACTTAGCGATGTTCCGTGTCATATATACAAAGATGAATACGACACAGTCCCTGTCCTCAAAAGCACTTACAATTTAGTGAGAGACCAGCAAGTGAGCAAATAATACAGGAAACTATGATAATTGCAGGGCTGGATCTCACGCTGAGCTTTCTATGAGACACTCCCAGAGCTAAAATATACAAACTTGAAGCCAGGCTGCTTGGGTTCAAATCTAATCCTGTATCCCTCCATGCAATTTCTCTATACCTGTATCCCTCCATGCAATGGGGATAATAATAAGATTCTTACTGAGTCACTGAGTTAAATTAATTAAAATTCCATAGATGCAAAGCATTTAGAATAGTGACGTGGCATCTCATAAGTGCTTAGTCACTTTACTATTTAAAATTCAGGACTCCTACTAATTCTAGGGAAAAGATATTTTTATAAAATCTCAGTACTTTGATTGGAAAACAGTTGGTTAAGAAAGCTGGGGAGGAATTCTTTCCTATAACTTACTTATATAAAAACTGATCTAATTTCATCTGTAAACCCACAGGGCTTTTAATGAGGCCTATTATATATATGGTACTATGTTAGGCCCTGGTGATGGGTATAAAACACAACAGATATAAAACAATATCCCTTATTTCAAGGAATTTATAGTCTGATGGGAGTGGTAATGGGCAACAAAGAATTATCTAATCACCTAATCAAAGGCAGTGGAAAGGTGCCAAATTGAAGTTATAGTACAGCGAAAGGGGAAAGAGCTAAAGGAAAGTGACAGAGAGTTTGAGCTCTGGCATGAAGACTTTGAGGTATATTTGAAGTATGTTTGAGGCATGTTTGAGGTATGCTTGAGGAATGTTTGAGGTAGATAGGTTAAGTGGGAAGTTGTTACTGGGGTCTCAAAAGAGTAAACCTAGGAAGGCTAACAAGTTACGTATTGGAACCATCACCAGAGTGATGAGGATTGAATCTGTAGGAATTGAGACAATGTCTCAGAGAGAATCCCTATAAAGAAAAGGCTAGCAGCAGGATCAGCTTTAAGCATCAGTGGCATGATCAGAAGCCTGAGGCAAGAGTTCGTAGGGTCAGGGGGTGGAATGGAACTAGGAATAACAGTGTAGGTTTTCCCGTGGTAGGAAATTTGGGAACTGGAGGGTTGAAGGAAGGTTTTTATATTCTTGGATGGATTGTAGGCAAGTTCATAGCATGGTTTCTGGCTAGTCAGGATTCCACAGAGTTGCACGGTCGGCACTGCCTGTTTCTACGTCAACAGGTGTATGTTAGCAGCATCTCAGAATGTCCCCCCATTGCGGAGGAGTGTGCAGTTTACATAATATTTGTCCAGAAGCAAAATCCTCATGATCAGCCTTCCCAGTTAAATGGCACAGGGCATGGTTTCCATCGCTGGGGAGATTCTAGTTCTGAGCCTAAATTTTATAGGATAGGTACCAACACCTCTTATCCAGATCCAAATCATCCCTCCTCCTTTATATGCACACTTTATCTGTATGACTCGCTGTCTCCTATGTCCTTAGTATGTGTCCCTCCTAGTATGTGCTGTCCTCTTACCCTTGACCTTCCTCTGGTTATCCTCCAGAGTTAGCTGGGCTCCCAGCCTATTTCTACACTGCAGGGTTCTTTGAGAATTGTGCAGCTGAGCAGAGTAGCAGGCAGGGAGAGCAAAATGACTGCCAAGGGGTTAAAGAGACAGCCAGGAAGTGAGGGACATGATGGTACATGACCCTGAGAAGCCAATGAAAGTAAGTTCTGTTGTAGGAATGATTCAAGAAAGGAACATAAAATTAAAAACATTAAACATTTTAAAAACCCTTAAAATATGTCAGGCAGGTTGTTTACTAAGTGTTTTTCTGGTACTATGGTGTTCAATATTCATACAAGCACTATTTAGAGGCTCTAATATCATCCCCAATTCACAGATTTGGAAACTGAGCCTGTCACATGCCCAAGGTGGTGAGAATGAGGCTGTAACAATGGCCTGACTCCAAGTCTGTGCCCTCATCATCTCCCCTGGAGAAGTTCATGCTAGTGTAGACCTAGAGTCTGAAGTTGAGAAACTGATGTTGAATGCCTCGAGGTTGTAAGGGAAAGGAAATGAGGTCATCTCTAGAGATTGGGCTCAGGGGCCTTGGCCATCTTTGCAGGCCTTAACAGGAGTAGAAAAGGGTTGGAATGGCCACTGTGGGATAGTCAAGAGAGTCCACAGCATGACTAAAAGGAACTCTGGACAGAAGCAGAAGGCCCAGTGGGGACTGGGTAATGTGAATTTTGTAGTAGAACCAATGAATGCAAGTTTATGAGTCTCTCCAGCAACCTTTCACCACCCATGTCCCGAGGACCACAGAAAAGATGAGGAGTCTTTTTGCTCACTCCTTAGGTCTCAACACTTTATTACAAGCCCGGAAGAGCAACATCATATGCTGATGCTGCACTGAGCCATCTGCAGAGAAGGGATAATGGGGCCCCATGGGGGGCAGGGATGGGCCAGGTGGGAATGATTGGGGATTGAGATGGGAGAGCAGAGACTTTATGAGGGGAGTGACAAGAAGGAGGCCTGTAACAGCAGGATGGGGCCTGCGTGCATTGAAAGAGGCTGGGAAACAGGGGGGGAAAAGAAGCTATTTGCAAAAATACATACATTGTGTTCACATGTAAAGGCAGCCCAGCAAACAGCCACTTCCCAACTCACCCTGGCTGAGTAATAATTTGTGTCAGGCCAGAAGAAGGCAAGGCTGATTTCATTCTGTTTACTATCAAGAAAATTGGGGGCCCCAGACAGGATGGTAAAACATCAGGCTTGGTCAAAGCCTGGTTTTGCTAACGAGGTTGTATTACCACCATGCTCTGCTTTCCAAAACAGCACCCTCAGGAGCAAAGAAATAAAGTCATTTTTCTTTGGAGGCAGAAGATTTAACATTGCTTAACAATAACACTTACCATCGGTTAGCCCCTAGCCTTAGGCAACCTTCTAACTACCCAGTGCTAGGAATTGTCTTTTTCCTGAGCAGGCTGGGGCTCCTGCTTTCTTTTGTGACGTGTCATTTAGCCTGGCAGCAAACTGCCCGGGATGACAGAGGTCCCTGAAAGCAGAGCAGGGTGCCCCTCATCAACTCCATGCCCAGGGGGCATTTTCTCCCCATGTCAGTGACTGAAAATTTGGGGTATAAACCAACATTGTTGAATTTATCTTAAAAATTTCTGTGATGATCTCTACAAACAACATAGCAACCAAATCAGTCAGTGGCATATGACGTCCTTGATCAGGCCGGCCACTGACTTCCTCTAGATAGTTATTCCTATTTTTGATGACAAATCTAATTCCATAAATATTTTAATGACTTTCTGCCTCCATGACAGACAAGGGTTCTTGGGTCCCTACAGAGATGTGCTCTCCCTACTCTCAGCAAAGTGGGTGAGCAGTGGAGCAGGTATGATTCAATTAAGTGAACAGTGAAATCTCCAAGAGTGGGGAAGATTAGGGAACCGGGTAAATGTCATGGCACACAGAGTCCAACCCAGCATTATCTCTCAGAATCCAGCAGCGAGTCCCTGACTCTGCATTCTGCATCTTGTGGGTGAATATGAAACCCCCCAGGGGTTGGAGCCTCCTGATGAGGCTGCTTTGCACCTCCCTTTTAGACACTGAGATGGGGACTCAGGTTTGAGGTTCTCCAATTGCAATCCAGTGCCAGAGGTGTCTCAGCCATTTGTCTGAATTCTGCTCACTCTCCATCGAGGCTGTTGCTAGTTGCCAGGTAGCTGAGGAGGTCTGTTTGCACGCGTAGATAATCACTCCTCCTATTGTTTGTGTGTGTGTGTGTGTGAGTGAGTGGACTGTGTCAAAATTGTTTTCAATCTAAGATGCTTCTCTTTCAGCTTCAGTTATATTTTCAGATCTGGCAGGAGTCTGTCAGTTCATACATTGTGATGATGGCTTCTGAGCCACAAACCACATAAACTATTGCCTTTGTCAGAAAGTTCCTTTCCCTGAGCTCGTGGTGGTGTGGTGAGACGGGTGTGGCTAGAGGTGGCCAGGAACAAGCTTTTCAGGGCATATTAGGATAAATAAATAGTGGGTGGAAAGTCAGAGAACTTTATTTTAAAAATCACTAATCTAAGGAACTTTCGTGCTGACCGAATTCTTGCTGCCCTCTGAACGAGCCAGCATTTTGCTGAAGATGGATTGACATGGAGGCTGTATCTTCAGCTCCATCATTCTCAGGGCCTGACATATGCTGGTCAATAGATATATGGAGAATAAGTGAATGAGTGAGGCTTATAGAATCTTAAGTGTTATTTCTATGCTTTTGATTTGTATAAAATACTCCATTTCCGCAGTCTGAGTACAAGTTGGCCAGGATGACGTTAAACTATTTCCAGTTTCTTTTTCTCCCCCCTCTTCAGAAGAACATACTACTTTCCATCTGCCTTAACCACAATTCCCATACACTTCCACACTGAAAGCCAGAAATTTTATATTTAAAACAAATTTTGGAGATCACTTCCATTTCTCAAAATGAAAACAAAATATGAGGCCAGGGCAAAATAAGCAGAGGAAAGAAATCAAGGACGAGAAGAAACTATGAGACAACATATAAAAAAAGAAAACTGGGAGCTAAATAAAATACAGTTGTCTAGAAGCTTTTACAATACTGTGTTTTGTGTTTCCTGTCCAATCAGTGTTAAAAACTGGTTCTCTGCTACACAGGAGATTTTATTACTTTTGAAAATCAATACACTATTTAGAAGAGCAGATGGTCACTTAGGCTACGCCTGTTGTAATATTCAGGATGCTAGCTTTGTAAACTGACATGCAGATGTACAGACAACAGGCAACTTGAAACCTCCAGCTCAGAGTTAACACTACAACTCAGCCTTGATGCTACAGGAGCTGCTCTGAGGGTCTTCCCCACTTAACTTTTTAGGACACATTCTGTAACATTTCAGTTTTCTAGCTGACATTAACTTTCCTTTGTTTTGTGTTGCTCTGGACTCACTAATTCTCACAGCCTCAGCTCATCCCAACTCATCTGATGCCCAGAGTAACTGTAGTGTATGTAATCTTGGAAAGGTTTCCTCTTTGTCATCCGCTACTGATAGCAGACAAAAATTATTCTTCATCTCACAGATAAGAGCACAACCTTTGAGAATTGTATCTCATGTTCAGGGGTGTCTAGTTACAACATAAGTGGATCATGTTAGATCAGAGTTGCCAAGTGAACTTTTCCCACACAATTCTTTCTTCCCCCACTGTATCTGTCTGTACCTCTCAGCAATATCTGTTGCCCAGAGAACATGTCCAGATTCTAAATCTAGAAAAGACACCTTCCCAGGTTCACATTTCTCTCCCGCTTTTTAACACCCACGTGAAGTTCTAAGGTTAAGGTTGGCTCCCCTTTCTCGTGGATAACTCCTAGGACAGAGGATTTACTATTTTATTGTCTCTAAGCTTGGTGTAAGATGTTCAATACCAGTTTTATAGCAATGGCTTAGGATTTCCATTCAGTATCCAATATTCTTGCTGACATGTTCAATTGCAATGATATACTATTTTCTTTCCTAAAAAAAAAAAAAACAAAACAAAACAACAAACCACCAACAAAAAAAAGCCAAAAAAACAATCCACAAGTGTTTCAATTATTAGCACAGTTGTGAGGATGGCAGTAGGGTTGCAGCAGATGGCAGTAAGGCAAAATTATAACATATTCTCTATTTTAAAGCCAGATTTCTATTTCATGTAGATTTCCCTAAAGACTTCATTTGTGGGTGAGCTAGAGAAAGGAGACCCCCTCAGTGATCTACCTGGGTAAGGATGCATACTGCCTCTCCATCCCCTCAAAGCGGAGGTTGTGCGCATTTCCATCTGGACCCTTTCCAGGCACCTGTGGAGAGAAAAGTAATTAGAGATGAAGATCCATTATCCACCCTGGTTACTGACAATGCATCTCAAAATTATAATCAGTGCATGAATGCTGCCACTGCCTGCCCAAAATCAACCACGGAAAAGCAAGCGAGAACGCAGTTTCACCCTAGGAAGTGATGATCAAGCTGCAAACACAGCATTGAACAACAAAGTCACTTCTTTTAGAAAAGGGTCATTGTCAAGCTGACTCCTTCCTGTCACCATGCCATGTGGGCTGAAATCACTTTTTTTTTTCCTTTTAAATAGGATGTCATTTTTAGATCTGGTTTAGACTTACAGGAGATAGTGCAGATTCCCCTAGAGCCTGAACACAGCTTCGCTATTGCTGACACTGTACACAGGCGCGGTGCATTTCTTAAAGTTAATGGATCACTTGGAAATGTTACTTTTAACTGATGTCCATCCATAGTTTATTCAGCTTTTTACCTACTGTCTTTTATTCTGTCCCAGATATCCATGTTACATTTAGTTACACTTCTCCTAGATGCCTCTCCGTTGTGACAAGGACCGAATTTCTTAAAGCACATTTTCCATGAACCCTTACTTAACTCACTGAGGTTGGTGACAACTAATTCTTTACTTCGCAGCTTCCATGAAGGTTTTTTTCACCTGAACCTCACTCAGTTCCCACTCTACCCTAATGACTGACCACCAAGAAGGGATGGACTATTTTCTATCCAGTGGATGCACTTTTTACCTCTGTTCAGATTCATCAACCTATGAAGTTCTGAAGGGCAGTGACTGACCCCAGACATTTCTCAGTAAAGTGTGTTAGGCCCATGAATGTAGAGACTATACTCATAGTCTTTCTGCATCTACCATACACAGAGGCTCAACCAGGTGGACACACACAAGGCATTTAAAAGCACCTGCAGACAGATGGAGTCTGCACCTGTTCATGTCAACACATGTGACTTTGTGGTTCATTCATGTGCCTGCTTGTGTGCTGAAAAAGCACTCATGTGATGAGCACAACGGTGACCAGAAACCTGATGGTCACAAAGGAGTTTGTTAGTAAACACAGAAAGTGTCAAGGTCAGTAGGGGAAATTTTTCCAGATAGTCTTCAACCTGGATATTATTTTCTTGCTTCCCAGCTCTCCATAAAATCATGTTGGGATAGAGATGTGTAGGGAAGGTTTGCTGTGGGAAATGTTGCAGAGAAAATATACACAGGTGTTTGCAGTAAGAAAGACTGTTCTTGGTGTTGTTATCACAGGAAGTCTGTCAGAATATGGATGTGTCCTGTACAACTTCTTAACATGTCATCAGTCCATGGATTGGGAGTATCTGGCGATTTTCCGAGAGAACAATAACCTAGTAAATTATCTTGGTGGGATGAAGATTGCACACACAAACTTGGGAGCAACCACAGAGAGACGGAGGATTCTCTACACTAGTAAAAATACCCTAAGGAGAAGAACTAAAAAGACACTTCACCAAAGAGGAGATACAGATGGCTAATAGACATATGAAAAAATGCTCCACCTCACTAATAATTAGGGAAATGCAAATTAAAACCACACTGAGATACCATCTTACACCTGTAAGAATGGCCCACATAAATAAAACAGACAACAAATGTTGGCGCGGATGTGGAGAAAAGGGAACT